>SNQJ01S0030949.1:58801-70151 GCA_010110895.2 Picea sitchensis
GCGAAAGTTGATGCGACACTTACGACAATTGAGAGGGATAATGCGACACTCATCCAGCTGAGCAATTTTGACGTGTAACAATCATGATGACAAAAGTATCGAAGGTTCAGAAACCCTAGTTTCTGAGGTATATGTGGGCTTCAATGAGCTAGGGCGCGTACATACGTAGGATGAATGAAGGTAGGGCACATATAATGGATGAAGTCAATGAAGACTTGTTGTTGAGCTGATGACAAGCTCCTGAAGACTGAAGCATATTCCAGATTTTCATTCTATGGGCTCAGATCTTCCACAGAGATTCTGGTATAGTTGTATTGTTGTCTTGATGGATACTCTTGTTTGTTGTGTGGTGAATGCTTAAGTAATTATTGATATGGTTGTTGTGATGTGGTTTGTGTTGTTTTATGGAGTGAGAAACACTCTTATGATTCAGTTTTGATATGATTGCTATAGTATACTAGTTTCTTATACATGATTGAGTAGCATTCATATTGTATGGTTGAGGAGCATGAGTAAGTTGTTGGAGAGCTTGGATGTGTTGTGACTAGCTGTGGGTCATATTGGACAGTGAAAGATAGAAGAGAATGTGATTACAAGTTGTAGAGAATCTAATTGTGTGATGAGAAGGAAAACCCTAGTTGCTGAGAAGGTATACGTAGCTGTAGTATAGACTAGTTGCATACATATGCAGGCTGTACTAATGGTAGGGTGCATACATACGCATGTTGCACTACCGACGGGTCGCGTACCTGTGGCAGATTGATATATGTGGAGGATTGTTGCCTCATCTCAGTTGGTGTTGACGGTGTAAGCTAAGTATTGCATTATGGAGTTGGTTCTCTTCTAGAGTTGTACTATATTCAGTTGTTGCTGATAAACCCAAGGATTGTAGTCCATAATAAAAAGAAAATTGTACATACATCTTGTGTTATTTGTGTTCCTTATGGTGATGATTTGTTGATGATATATTGCTAATATATGTTTCCGATATATGTTCACATCTAACTGGTTATAAATGACAACAATAAGCAAATGAGTAAATGGTGATTGCTAACTAAGGAGTTTTGTGAAAGAGGGAAGTTTTGGGAAAAAGGGCCCTACACTGTTCACCCCCCCCCCTCTTAGTGTATTCGATGTGTCCAACACTATGTATTATTCCTTTCATAATATTAAGAATATTGTACAAACTTATGTAGATGACTTACCAACACATTCCATGCATCGTCAAGATCACCCGACACACTTACGACCCATTTTCCTACGATGTCGATATTACCGCATACAATTCAATCCACATAAATTAGTTTTTTGTGTGGAGTCTAGACGAATTCTTGAATTTATGGTTTCTACGCATGGCATCATCATGGATACTTTGAACGTTGAAGCTACTATCAATTTGCCTCCTCCTTCTACCTTATACCAACTCCAAAGTTTTCAAGGGAAGGAAAACTTTATATGATGATTCATTCCTAATTATGCCGAACTAACAAAAGGTTTCACTTGACTTCTTAAGAAGGGTCATAATTTTGTATGGGACGACACTGCCAACAAAGCCTTTGAAGATTTGAAACCTGAATTAACTCGTACACCACTATTATTTACCCTCGATTATAGTCGAGAGTATTTCTTATACTTGCCTGCTTCGGATTATACCATAGCCATGGTTCTATTCTAAGAGGATGATTCACACAATGAACATATTATTTACTATTTAAGTTGGAGTCTTACGACCACCAAAATCCAATATATGCATGTGGAGAAATTGGCCTCGGCGGTTGTTCAAGATGTTCAACATCTTCGTCACTATTGTTGGCATGTTTACAGGAAGAGTGTGCTTGTCATTGATGGCAAGAACAAACAACAATGGCATATTGGTAGCAATGATGGAAAATAGGAAAGAAATGATGATATCATCGAGAATTGTTGTCTACAAGCTCAGGAGGAATAGTGTAGAGTTGCACATAGAGCGCAAGTGTGTGCCAAGGCCGAGGTTAACTTCATTGCCAAATATTAGGAGAGATATCATTTTTAGAAATGCATACGAGACCCAAAGTCATCAGGACTTGTAGAAGGATCAAAGGTCGAGGCCTTTGACACTTAGAAATTTTTCCAAGTTGGGAGGAAGCATAAGCTCAGGAGGAGGAGAAATAGTGGCCATTTGATTGAACACTGTGAAGAATTTGGATCGTTAGATCATAGTCTATATAGGAAGAATGAGTGCGCATGAGAGGAACAGATCCCATCCATTGGATCTGAGTGCGAAGGACCAACAACCGTTAGATCCAGTGGATTTACAAGGAGGATAATCTCAGGTGAAAATCTCTGAGAGACGAAGTCGTGAAATGCGAATTCATGATTTGATATAGACTGTTGGATCATGGAGGGTCATGGACCGTTGATCTTATGCAAGATCAAGTTTAGGAATCAGAAGAAGGGAGGTGAGCCAAATTTTGACATCGCAAAGCGCATAGTCGTGAAATGCAAAGAGGATATCTCGATCATTGGATCACAGAGAGATATGCATCATTGATCTAGCTAACATTCGACATCGCAAAACATAAATTCTCGATGAGATCTGGGTCAGAGGATCACCAAGGGTTGTGGACCATTGATCTGGCATGAGGAAGTTCAGAGTTCGAGAGCTCAGACTTCGAAGAATGGATAAGAACTAACTCGCGAGATCACGAAATGTGAAGTCGCAAAGCACCTTTCTGACTGGCATGTGGTTACAACCAGAGGTCACATCAGTGAAGAATAAGGGAAGGAGATAGAATTTCTAGGCTCCACTTCGGAGATTGGGAGTTGGGAGAATCGAGGCAAATCACAACATAATATTGTGAAAAGAAAATTCACGTAGCGCCTTTTTTAGTTAGCATGTGGTCACAACCTATGGACATATGACGAGGAACTTGCACCCAGTTCTAGTTCATGCAGGTGAAATTCACAAGGAGCTTCTTCGAGAAGACCTTCTATAACTGTCAAAGAAGCTCAAGTGTAACAAAGAAGATGAAGGGTCACACTGCCAGAGAAGCCAAACAATCCCAGGATAATGCCACTAATGACGAATAAACTGACGTATCTACCAGAGAATTCTAAGAGCTTCAGGGTGATCGCTGGAGGAGATGAAGAGTCTCGAGATAACTGCTAGTGGAATGAAGACTCATCATAGAGACAATTGACAGATGGAAAAGTGTCGAAGACTGTAACTACCATAGAGGAAGAAGAATTGTGGGCATGGTCTGGTAGAGGAATTTGCATGATAAATATACGTAGAACAAAGAAGAGTAGAGGGTCTTCAATTGTGATTCATGTGTGTAGAAGAGAATGCTGAGGTGTGCATGTAGAGAGAGTGCATAATATCAGAAAGTGAAAGATGATGCAAGCAAGAATACATTGATGCAGGCAAAGCAAAGCAGTATAGAAAAACAATAATGAGACCGGTAAGCCATTGAAAAATAATGTATCATTGTAATAAATTTTTGTATATTCCATCTGGTAGAAACCATAAAAACCAGGGTGGTAGGGTGGTGCAAGGGAGAACCATTGTTCTCTATTATACAATTTGGTTCCTGTGTGACTGGAAGTTGGTGCTTCCATCCTGTTGGTGCTGGAACACTCAAGGAGTTGGTGCTTCCTTCTATTGGGTGCTATAGAAACTAGAGAGTTGGTGATCTCAACGAGTTGTATCTTGTAAAATAAAGGTTGTAGCCTCATAATTGAGTTGGTGCTCAAATATTGTGATGTACATGAAAGTTGGATCTTGATTGACATCCTAAGAAGAAGAGGTTTTCTCCCTTTCTAGGCTTCCTTGGTAAAATCAGTGTCTCTGTGTATTCTGTGTGATTGATCAAATATTGTATATCTATGCATGTTAATTTATCAGCAACACAGTAAATAATAATCTAGAAAGATTCAGAAAATAAGNCTTAGTTGTTTTTCCAACAATTTTTATCAGAGCTGGTGCCTTTGATAAAAGGTAGATCCATAAGCTTGATCATGACTAGTCATGAAGGAAGTTCAACTAATAGAGTCCCTTTGTTTGATGGAACAAACTATTCCTTCTGGAAAATAAGGATGAGAACATATTTAATGTCCCTGGGTGTTGATGTTTGGGATGTCGTTGAAACTGGATATGTGAAGCTTGTAGTCTTGGCCTCAAAATATGATAAGTTGGAGGTTATATTTAATGCAAAAGAAATGAATGACATCCTCAATGGACTTGCAGAAGCTGAGTTTGTCAAAGTCATGCACTGCGATTCAACAAAAGTTATGTGGGACAAGATGATAAGTAGTTATGAAGGTAATGAAAAGCTGAAAGACGCAAAAATTCAGAATCACGGACTGAAATTTGAACAGTTAAGGATGGATGAAGACGAAACTCTCTGTAAGTACTTCTTAAGTATAGAATAAATTTTCAACACTATGAAAGGTCTAGGTGAAATGATAGATGAATCTTTTATAGTCCAGACAATATTAATATCTCTTCCTGATAGATTTAACTCAAAGGTCTCTACTATAGAGGAAATAATTGATCTCAAACATTGACACTAGATCAACTTCTTGGAACCCTAACTTCTTACGAAATGAGAATCACCAAAGGTAAATCCACTACAAGAGAGGCATCCTTTAAAGAAGAGAAAAACACAAATTCCGATATAGATGAGATTGAAACAAATTTTGTGAGAAGACTGATGAAAGGATCAGAAAAATACAAAGGTAATATTCCCTTCAAATGTTTCAATTGTGGTAATATAGGTCATTTTTCAAATAAGTGTCCTCACAAAATAAAGGATCAGACATATGATGATTAAGAAAAGCATAAACACAAGAAGGTCTATAGAGAGAATAATTCTAAGAAGAAAATCCTTTGTGTAAACAATGATGACGATCCTTCAAATGATGAAGACAACGACTCTTCTATTGAAAGTAAAATAAATTATGTCATGCTAATAGCCTTAGAAGGTCTAAACACTGAAGATACAAGAAGTGAGTTCATTGATTGTGAAGCAGTAGTGGATCTTGAAGGAGAACTTGTCAGTGCCATGGAAGAGATTGATAGACTCAGAGAAAAGAAAAGAAAAGAAAAACAGTTACTGCTCAGGTATGAGAAAACATGCAATGAACCATCTGAAGAAATTTCTCTATTGAAATTTAAGTTAGAAGAAGCTAAGAGGATTGGGGACATCCTCACACAACAATTAAAGGAAGCCAAAACAAAAGGTGAAAAATTGGAAGCTAAAGTAGTGTCTATCAGAAATGATCTAGAGAAATTACAGGCCTTATATCATCAGAATCTGACAAGTATTAAAGCCTCATAAGGATTAGCCACCATTATGAATCACCAAAGGAATCCAAATTTGAAAACTTGTTTGAGTTATGAAGAGGGATCAAGTAGTGGTTAGTCAAGCAACAAAGAATCCATCAAGTTTGTCAAATCTACAACCATTGACAACAACAAACCTGTAGAAACAAAGGAAGATAATCAACCGCCAAGGAGTGAAGAAAAAGGCACCATAACTGAATATGTAGAACAAAGAAATAATACACCCTCTTCTCAAGGAAATCATCAACATGGAAGAAATCGACCTACTCAAAGAAGACATCCATTTTCCAGGTACAAAGATTTTTTCTATGGATATTGTTTTTACTATTCTAACTTTGGCCACAAAGTTGTAAATTGTTCGTTAATATTTAGACATGAGCAATCAAGACACCCAAGGAATAAATATCTCCCACAACAAAGAATGAGACAACCAATTAACAAACAAACACAGACTGCAAATCATGTGATGGCTGGGAAAAGGACGCAGATTAAGCATAAAAATCATTATGATCCTTTATTCAATGAACTAAAATGTTACATCTGCCATAATTATGGACATAAAGCTATAGACTGTTGCCTAAAGAACTATAAGCCAGTTTCAAATTACGGAGCTGAAAACGTCAATGTTTGGAAGAAGAAAGAAGATAGCAAGTGTGGATTAGTGTTGGCAGCTCAAAGAGAAAAGAACCCCTGGTATATTGACAACGGATGCTCCAGTCATATGACAGGTGACAAAAGTAATTTCCTATCACTCAAATAAAGTAAATCGTGAAATGTGACCTTTGGAAATGATGCTCCAGGAAAGATTAGAGGTAAAGGTCTAGTAAGATTATGTAATGGAAGAGCCAAATCTCAAGATGTATTATTTGTTGATGGATTAAATCATAATCTTCTTAATGTCAGTTAGGTGTGTGACAGAGGATGTGAAGTCACTTTTACTGCCAAAGATTATAAAATAAAAACAGTGAAAATAGGAGAGATGATTGCAAAAGGGGTCAGAACTGAAAACAATGTCTATGTTTTGAAGGAAGATAAGAAGGAATGCCATTTAAGAAAATTTGATGAAAGTTGGTTATGGCACATAAGGCTTGGACACCTGAATTTTGATCATATTGTCAAGTTGAATAATGAAGGTGTTGTGAAAGATCTTCCAAGAATATCTAAGCCTCATAACTCTGTATGTGAATCATGTCAAATGGGGAAGTTGACTCATGTTCAATTCAAATCAAAGATTTTCACATCTTCAAAGAAGCCAGTTCAACTTATTCATATAGATTTGTGTGGGCCATCATGAAATGAAGGAACTGGAGGAGAACGTTACTTTATGTTGGTCATTGATGACTTCTCCAGACTTACGTGGGTTTCCTTTCTGAGAGAAAAATCTGATGCATTTGATAAGTTCAAAAATTTTAAGGCATTAGATGAGAATCAAACAAGAAGGAATTTAAAGGTAATTCGCTTAGACATCGGAGGAGAATTTATGTCAAGATATTTCAAAGAATTATGTGTCAGACATGGAATTAAAAGAGAATATACTATTCCACGTACTCCTCAACAAAATGGAGTTGTAGAATGCCAAAATAGATTAGTTCAACATATGGAAAGGGCTATGATGAGTGAAAGGGACATTTCACAAACCTTCTGGGTGGAGTTTTTTCACACGGATTTTCATATTCTAAACAAAGCGCATCTAAGGCTGAACAATGATAAAACTCCATATGAGTTGTGGTTTGGTTGACCTGCATCAATCAAGCACTTCGAAGTATTTGTAAGTAAATGCTACATCAAAAATAATGTTGATCATATGGTAAAATTTGATGGTAGAGTTGATGAAGGTATCTTCTTAGGATATGCAACGAACAATAAATGATACAGATGCTTTAACAAAACAATGCATAAATTAGTAGACTGTATTGATGAAGAAGCTCCTGTAAAAGATAAACAAAGAATAAGCACCAAGTCAGATGAAGAAGATGATGAGGATAATGAAAATGAAGAACAATAAATCTCAAAGTCACAAGAAGATGATGAATCAAGTGGAGAAGAGACACCCAGACAAGAAGATTCAAGAAAACAATCAACATCAAATCCTTCCTCCATAATTAGTCAAAAGAATCATCATGCAAGTCAGATAATTGGTGAGAAAGAGAAAGGTGTACAAACCAGGAGAAGGATAATCAAAGCCACCGAGCAATCACATATAGCCTTCATATCCATGGTGGAACCCAAGAAATTTAATGAGGCCAATAAGGATGTAAATTGGTTAAAATCAATGAATGAGGAACTTGATCAGATTGAAAAGAATGATACTTGGGAACTCGTTCCTAGGCCAACAAATACAAATGTAATAGGATCCAAATGGGTCTGCAAAAATAAGATGAATGAGAAAGGAAATATTGTAAGATATAAGGCTAGATTGGTTTGCAAAGGTTATGATCAAATAGAAGGACTGGATTTTGATGAAACATTTGCACCCATAACAAGATTAGAAGCTATTAGAATTTTTATTTCCTATGCTTGTCATAATAAGTTTAAAGTCTACCAAATGGATGTCAAGTCATCTTTTCTAAATGGAGATCTAAAAGAAGAAGTCTATATGGAACAACTAGAGGGTTTATAACTGTTAGATAATCCTGACCTTGTCTGCAAGCTGAATAAAGCCTTATATGGGTTGAAACAATCTCCTCATGCTTGGTATTATAGATTGGATAAGTATATTCAAGACAAAGGGTTCAAGAGAGGAACAATTGACTGCAATCTATATATCAAAATAGAGGATACTGATTTTCTCATTCTGTTGGTCTATGTAGATGACATTATCTTCGGAAGTAATAATACTTCATTGGTACAATGGTTTGCTTTTGCCCTGTAGTCTGAATTTGAAATGTCTATGATAGGGGAACTATCATTTTTTCTTGGTCTACAAATTACTCAGAGGTCCGAAGGAATATTTCTTTCTCAGGAGAAATATCTAAGAGAAATGTTGAAAAGGTTTCAAATGGAAGATTCTACACCTATGAGCACACTTATGGTCACTGGATGCAAGTTAAGCAAGGATGATGACTCACTTGATGTTGATCAAAGTTCATATAGGTCTATGATAGGAAGCCTATTGTACATCAAAACATCTCGTCCAAACATAGTGTATGTTGTTGGAATGGTAGGAAGGTATTAGTCTACACCTAAACATAGTCATTTGCCAGCTGTCAAAATAATATTCAGATACTTGAAAGGAACAATGAACTATGGCCTATGGTATCCTAGGAACCAGAAATTTCAATTATCAGACTATTCAGATGTTGATTGGGCTAAATACATGGATGAAAGGAAAAGAACAAGTGGAGGTGCATTCTTCTTAGGATATTCTCTTGTAGCATGGTTGAGAAAGAAGCAAGGTTCCATTTCCTTATCAACTACAAAAGTTGAATATATTGCAACTCCCACTTGTTGTACCCAAGTATTGTGGATGATTTAGACACTTGCAGACTTGGAGGTCAAATATATTGCACTGATTCCCATTCATTGTGATAATACTAGTGTAATAAGTGTGTCAAAGAATCCTGTATTTCACTCCAAGACTAAGCATATACCCAACAAGTATCACTTATTCAAGGAAAAATTAATCAACACTATTGTTTCTTTGCATTATATTCCATCCAAAGATTAGATTGTTGATATCTTCACCAAACCACTTCCAAAATCCCAGTTTGAGTATCTATGCCAAAATTTGGGCGTGACCTTGTTATCAAGTTAAAATAGTATATCTGAACAGGGGAGAGTGCTCATACTATACCTAATTAGGGGGAGAGTGCTTCAGGGGGAGAACATATTCACTCTTAGTAATCTTTGACATTGATGTCAAAGGGGGAGAAAAAGGTGCGGTCTTCTACAGTTGGAGGTCTAAGAAGAACAATGCAGCCTTTCAGGGTTGCCATCAATGCCAAAGTGGGATATTGTTGGCATGTTTACATGAAGAGTGTTCTTTTCATTGATGGAAAGAACAAAAATGATGATGACATATTGGTAGCAATGATGGCAAACAAGAAAGAAGTGATGATAGCATCAGGAATTGTTGTCTACAAGCTCAGGAGAAATAACGCAGAGTTGTACACAGAGAACAAGTGTGAACAAGGGCCGAGGTTAACTTCATTGCCAAATCTAAAGAGAGATAGCATTTTCAGAAACGAAGAAGAGATCAAAATTCATCAGGACTCACAGAACAATTAAAGGTCGAGGAGGCTTTTGACACTTATAAATTCTTCCAAGTCGAGAGGAAGTGTAAGCTTAGGAGGAGGAGCGATAGTGGTCGTTATATAGAAGACTATGAAGACTCTGTATTGTTAGATTAGAGTCCCAAAAGGAGGAATGAGTGTGTAGGAGAGGAACAAATCCCATCCGTTGGATCTGATCGTGAAGGACCAACAACCATTAGATCCAGTGGATTTGCAAAGAGGATAAGCTCAGGAAAAAATATCCAAGAGACAAAGTCGCGAAATGCAAATTCACGGTTTTGATCTAGACCATTGGATCATGGAGGGTCATGGACCATCGATCTAACGCAAGCGCAAGTTCAGGAATCAGAAGAAGGCAGGTGAGCCAACTTTCAACATCGTGAAGCGCGTAGTCACAAAATGCGAAGAGGAGATCTCGACCATTGGATCACAGAGAGATCTAGACCATTGATTTGGATAACCTATGACATCATGAAATGAAAAGTCCTGATGATATATGGGCCATCAGATCACTAAGGGTCATGGATCGTTGATCTAGCATGATGAAGTTCGGAGTTCGAGAGCTTGAACTTTGAAGAATGGATAATAGCTAACTCGTGAGATCGTGAAACACAAAATCGCGAAGTGCCTTTCTAACTAGCATGTGGTCATAGCCAGAGCTCAAGTTAGTGGAGAATAAGGGAAGGAGCTAGCATTCCTAGGCTCTACTTCATATTTCACGAGTTGGGATAATCAAGGAAACTCACAGCTGAATATCCGATGTGTGAAGTCATGAAGCACCCTTTTGCTTGGCCCCTGGTCACAACCAAGGTCACATTAGTGGAAAGTAAGGGAAGGAGATAGAATTGCTAGGCTCCACTTTGGAGATCATAATTTGGGAGAATCGAGGAAACTCACACCAAAAGATCACAAAATACGAAGTTGCATAGTGCCTTTTTTAGTTAACATGTGGTCACAGACTGTGGACATATGAAGAGGAACTTGCACCCGGTTCTAGTTCACACAGGTGAAATTAACAAGGAGATTCTTTGAGAAGACCTCCTATAACTGTTAGAGAAGTTCAAGTGTAACAGAGAAGGCGAAGGGTCGCAATGTCAAAGAAGCCAAAGAATCTTAGGATAATGCTACTCATGACGAATAGACTGAGGTATCTGCCAGAGAATTTGAAGAGCTTCAGGGTGATCGCCAAAGGAGCTGAAGAGTCTCGAGATAACTTCCAGTGGAATGAAGAGTCATCATAGAGATAATTGAAAGATGAAAAAGTGTCGAAGACTATAACTGCCAAAGAGGATGAAGAGATGCATGCATGATCTGGTAGAAGACTTGGCATGATAAATATACACAAAACAAAGAAGAGTAGAGGGTCTTCAATTGTAATTCATATGCATAGAAGAGAATATTGAGGTGTGCATGGAGAGAGAGAGAAGAAGATCATAAAGCACAAGATGATTCGAGCAGGAATACATTGATGTAGGCAGAGCAGAGAAGTATAGCAGAACAATGATGAGACTGGTAAGCCATTGACAAATACTGTATCACTGTAATAAATTTTTGTAACAAATTTTTATATTTCAGGGTGGTAGGGAGGTGTGAGGAAGGACCATTGTCCTCAGAGTTTCATGTGGGTTCTTAAACATGGGGAGTTATAGCTTGCATGTGGTAGCATCCAGAAAAACTAGGGTGGTAGGATGGTGTTGGTTGTCGAGCCTGATTATCTTCCTGATTCAGAGGTCCTTGCTTTCAACCGTGTTTATACCCCATGAAGTATTTACACCCCAAAAGTATGTACACTCTT
>SNQJ01S0030949.1:71191-89783 GCA_010110895.2 Picea sitchensis
GTTGTAGGACTCAAGTGTCTACAACCTAGCTGGGACATAGATCTATGATCACAATACTTAACAGGGCACTTATAATTTGACATTCATTAGTCTTTAACCTCTTTATTCACATTGCACGTTAAAACCTTAGTTACAGAACAACACATTATTAATCCAGGTCTAAGCACATCTAACCATTTAACATATAGTATCAAAGCATATATATCATTCATTTAGATCATAAGCACTAAAAATTCGTAGATCTATCTATCATAATAGTGCACTAAGAAAATACAAGAACAATATAGCACAAAGCACATAACATAGGATATACGTGGTTCACCCCATTGTGGGGCTACACCTACCAACTCTTCTTCTTCTTTATTAGATTCTTCCAATCTTCTTACATGCACAGAGCCACAAATCCAACTCTGCATAATACAGGAGATATTCATGCACCTCTCTATATCCTCCTTCCCTGAGCTTGGCACATCACAAAGAATTCTTACAATCACTTGCACTTAGCTCTGCAAGTTCTCAACAGATAGTATGCACAAAGCCTTCTTACAATTCATACAAGACTTGCACTTGGAAAAATCCCCTACATATCTTGCACAAATCCAACTTAGATCTCCTCATACATTGCATAGATACTTATTTATATATTATAAATGGGGCCTAAACATGGGAAAACCCATAGGTTGACATCCCATACCCGTTACATAAACCCTAAAGCCCAAACAAACCCGCAAAAGGGGGTGAGATCTTGCGATCTCCGCTTCACCTGGGCGTTCCATCTTCGACCAGCCTGTTGAAGTCCCAAAAATGATCAAACACGACCAAGGTTCTCCTAAACTTGGTCGAGGGCCAACGTGCCCCCAAAAATCACCTGTGACTCGTCCTGAGTCACTCTGATCTCGACAATTCTGATTCGAAGGCCTTGAGCTTGGCTCGATCTGGCTTGACGTGCTGCTTTGCCAGAGCCTCCTATTGGGTGAAATCCTAAATGACTTTCTCAGTGACAGACACTTCTAAGCATTGTTCCACCATGGTGACCACTTGTTCTAGCTGTGCAACTTGTCCCTCGATCTCTTCAAAAAGTGTGCAGGTTTCATCCTGCACTGGCTGGAGTCTGCGGGTCACATCCATGACTCTAATATGGATGGAATTGACCTATTGTTGAACTGCGTGCACCTTCTATGACCTTTTCATCTTCTCCACCACTGAAAGCAACTTCAACTGTGCTTGTAATTTCTATTCTTGTTTCTTCTTTTCCTAGAGTTTTGACTCCAATGTCCTCAGTTCTGGGTCTTCTGCAAGGTGCTTATAGGTCTGTGCACTTCGGTTACTTAGTTTCTTGCATTCTAAAGCCAATTAATTGATTCTTTATACTGCGCTCCTGACAGTTTCTTCCCTCTGATCTCACACTTCCTACAAAGTGCTTGACACTACTTGCAGTTCTAGTTCTGCTACTCTTGCTTGAAGCTACTAAATGGCTTCAACAAGCTTCCCCACTTGGCTCTCAGTTGTCTCTTCTTCCATATGTTCTAGGCCCAACATAGAGAAAAGTGATCTAGTTATTGCTTCTCTAACCCCAATCTGCTCCATTAGTAGCTGGTCTTTTTCTCTCTAGATCTGCTCTCTATCCTCTTCAAACTTCTCTCAAGGGTCATCTTTCTCTTGTTGCTCAACCCAAAGTTGATCTAGGGATTCCTCCTTTTATTGCTTTAAGGCCTCTGTGGACTGTTCTTTTTCTTCATGTACTCATCGAAGGCGAGCCTCTGTCGCATCTTCTAATATGCATAGTTGGGTAGGCTCATATCCCACTTCTATACCCCCCAATGATGACGATGCAGTAGACACTGCATGGCTCGAATAGAGTGCTTGTTTTACCCCTTTCAGCTCCACCTCAATCCTGTCATACATTGTCTCCTCCTTTTCTTCATTTCATTACAAAATATCCTCCGAAGTGTCTGCTATAGTTGCGATGATGAGGTCAATATCATCCAATGTAAGCACAGTTTGTGAATAGGGCTTATTGGCTCGTGGCTTCTTACACACTAAGGGTTTCTTCAGAGAAACCTTTATTTTCATTGATGTCTCGGCCTTTGTAAGGGGATCCTTAGGCAGTGTCACTTCACCCTTTTCCTGCTTGTCTTCTTCCCCTTCCTCCTCCTAGTTTACTTCGTCGCTTCCTCCTCCTCCAGGTGAATGAAATGCAGTTTCCTCCAATGCACTATTTATTTCATGCACCTCTTCCTTCTTCTTCATATTCTTAGCACTGATTGGTCCATCATATACTTCTTGGGTGACCACAGGACTTCCGATGATATCGGGGTTGGAGAGCTCTGTCCGCTCGACTGGTACAAGGAATTCTGTTGGTCATTCCTTGGTTATCTACTCCATGTATTCATCAGTTAATGTATAGTATGACTGCAACTCCTCCTTTATTTAATCCCTGCACACAGTGATGTAAATGAACTGCCTGTCTACATGGAACTTTGATATTGGCCTGTAAGTATGCAAAGTATTCAAATTCATTTGGGGGAATGACTCAATGTCTCATGTGAGCTGTAAGTAGTAAGTGTGGAAGACAACGTTCAACTGCCACTACTTCGCCATATCGCTTGAATACCACAATGTGGTGAACCTCATGGCCAGTGGTTCAAATGGCTCGACTTCAGGGATGGTCTCTCCCTCCGACATCTCCCAAGCGACAAAGGCAACGAGAATCAACAACCAACTAAAGTGAAACTCATAGCCTTGGTCCTACTCTTCGCGACAATCCTGCTCTAACTAGTTGACGAGGTAGCTCACCCAGTTCATCTTCATCCCTTCAATGCACTTTCCTGCGAGGTCAATGATGAACCCTTTGAATTGTGTTGGTTTGTTATTCTTGACGAGCTTACTAGCAATTAACTGGAAAGCTAGGTGCACTGCGCCATCTTGGATGGAGGCTACCTTGTAGCCCCTATTGGCCCTTGACCAAATTTTGGGATAACCTTGGTCATGTTGACCTATTTTGGGACTTCGACAGCCTGTCGAAGAAGGAGCATAAGACGAAGTAGATATCATGGGATCTCAACCCACTTTTGGGTCCTTTTTGGGTTTTTGGGATAATGTAACGAGAATGGGATGTCGGCCCATGGGTTTACCCATGTTTAGGCCTATTTTGTAATATATAAATAGATGTCTAGGCCAGATAGAAAAGAGTTCGATCTATGTGGTAAAAAGTGATAAGGCTAAGTGTTAGAGCGAATTGTAAGTGCTTTGTGCCTGTGTGAGACTTGCAGAGATAAGTGCAAGTCATTGTAAGAAGTTGACGAAGGATTTTTGTTGTAACGCAAGGAAGGAGGACCTAGTGAGCTACGCAGATATTCTTTCTTGTACGGAGTAAGGGTTTTGATGGCTTTGTTCTTGTAATAGATTGAAGATGCTAATAAATAAGAAGAGTTGGTGGACATAGACCCAGGGTGGGGGTGAACCACGTAAACACTGTGTTGTCTTGCTTTGTGCCTTATCTTGATATGTTTATGTCTTCTTTTGTTAAGTGCTTTGAGATTATTAGATAGATATTCTTATGTTGAGTGCTCATGATGGATAGAATGTTAGATATGATATATATGAATATGCTCAGTGTTTGATCTACGTGATTTGATATATTTTCTTCTGCTAAGTGATTAAATACATTAAGATAATTGAGAATGTTGTGAAGCTTTGTTTTACCAGTGAAGTGATTATTGGTTACATATTAAGGAACTAACGGTGCTAAGTAATTTATTAAGTGTTCTAATCACATATCTGTTTCCCAACTAAGTTTGCAGACACCTGAGTCTCACAACCACCCTTGCCTCTACCTCGGGTGAGACTTCATCTACTTCGCAGGTGTTTAGTAAAGGGCCTATAGTTAGGGTTTTTTTGGTGCCCTGTTGTAGCGTTGAACCCTAGGTCTACCCCTGTGCCAACAAATGGTTTTGTTGCTGGGACCTGAAACTTTGATTGCTGGGAACTGAGAAAGAGGGAGCTTTGTGGAAATATTCATCCTGAAATTGTGAAAGCTTTGTGCGTATATATGTGCCCTAGTGCGCAGTGTTCTACTTGAATTATAAAGCTATGTGCTAAAGAACTAAGGTTAGATCTAAAAGAAAGAAACCTGATCTAAAGAAAGAAGGTTTGATATGAAAGAAAGAAACCCAATCTAAAGAAAGAAGATCAAATCTAAAGGAAAGAAGTGAGATTTGAACGCTTGGAATTCTAAGAAAGGTAAGAATAAAAGAGGTAAGATATGCAATCTCTGTGCTTTGATAAAGGTAAGAATAGTTAAATTTTTTATATTTGGAAGCTCTGTGCTTTGTAGAAGTAAGGTAAGTAGAAATTTTTGTTTCTAGAGTATGGATCTAGGTATGATTGATGGGATCTGTCCTAACCTAAAAACTAGGGCACTAATAGATGAAAGAAGGTTTGATGTGAATAACAATCATGAAAGATATGTTATACCTATGCATAGAAAAGATGTTTGGACTAACAAATGGATGCAGGATCCTAGAAATAAATTGTTGCAGGTTAGCTCATACGATCCTAGCACGCAATATAAGAGAGGTTGGGGATCATTTAAAATAAAGAGAGGATTGACCCTCTGTTATAGTTGTAGAAGACCATGACATATTTCTAAGGAATTACTTGGAATAAGACCTAGTTGTCTTTGCTGTAAGGCTATGGACCATGAAGTGTTGGACTGCCCCAGAATGATTGCTAAGCTTGAAAGTATGAACATAAGACAAGAAAAACCTAAGCCATATCCAGAAACTAAGGCTATAGCAGAGCCCCAAAAATAATCAGAGAAGGCATTACTACAGATGAAATACACCTTGGATGGCCATCGACATGTTAGACTATTAGATATTTTTAAAGACAAGGAGTGCCTTGAAGAAAGAATAGGGGACTTTAACATTGACTGTGTTCTGGATGAGGAAACACAAGTGAATATCATGACATAAAGAACTTGGGAAGCTATAGGAAGGCCTTCTACGATAGCTTCATTAGGAGGAATAAGACTATTCATAGGAAAGTTGGTAAACTTATGTGGGAAGCTCGCTCAGATACCTATGGATGTTAATGGAACTTCGTTAGAGGAAGATTTTGAGATTATTAATTTTATTGAAGACAACGCCTCGTTTACCATGTTAATAGTAAAACCTTGGATTGACAGAGCTCAAGACAGACGAAGGGAAGAAGAAGAAGCTTTAGAGCAGAAGAAACAAGACTTAAAAGATTTTATGGCTAGAAGAATCGCACAATTGATTGAAGAACAAGAGAATAGATCGAAGCTAGTTGTCACTAGAAATATTGATGTTGAAGCTGCAAGAATATTAGGATACCCACAAAAGACTGAAGTACTTACTCCAAATAAAAAAGAGGTATTACCCCTGAATCCTAGGAAATAATCTTAACAACGCGTAGTGACTATGTTAAAAGATGGTAAGAATAAAAATGGAAAAAAGACTACTGAGACGAATCTCACTAGAAAGAAGGCTAGAAAGCTAAGTAAGAAGACTAAAAAGTTATAGAAGATTCCAAAGGGAACTTCGCAGAAATGGAGCTTCGTTGGGATATCAGAACAATGACACATGGAACTTCACCATGGCGAAGAAATATAGCCGTTGGGGCCGATATATCCATTCGAATTCTTCTCTAAACGGATAGAAAAAAAATAAAGGTTCATCATCAGACTGTTGGACTGCTCCATAACGGATCGAACAAGAGTTAATAGGGGCTCATAACCGTTGCACGTGAACCATTTCTAAGTTGCCTACTTATCCCTTCGCGCCATGCACGAAGAACACTTTTGCTAACTTAGAATTTGAAGACCACAGACTGAACGAATTACATACAGTGATCATTGCACCCTTGCTATTATTCCAATGTAGTGTCTAAGTCCATCGTGACCCCAATCATTTTTATCCCGAGCGCATATGTCCGACGAGCTCACCGGAATTGAGGAAATAGTGACAAAATTTCTCCTCGACTTGATGACAGAGAGAGTCATGTCAGAGAGAGGAGTGTCTATAGGTATACAAGCATCGTGGATGAGAGGAATTTCAGCCTCTCCATCCACTACTCATGGAGCTAGACCATCCCAAAAAAGGTGAACTAAGCACAAGGATGACTTAGAAAATGCTAATTTGATTCTGAGCATCCTACATGCCTATCTACCCCCTCTGAGCGGTGCAATAAACCAAGACAGTGTTCCCAGAGACTTTGAATATGCATTGGTCACTACGTACCTTCCAAAAGAGACACGCGCAATTAGTGTTGACCAGGATAAGCTCGCAGTGTTGAATTTTAGTTACTTTAAACTCAGCGACAGGAAGGTTTAAAACATGTATGCCCCACATAAGTATCTAATGAGAACCAAAGGAAAGAACTCAAATATTACCTCATATTCATGGACCCAGAACCTCGTGCAGTCCACCAAACTGAATGTTATGAAGATTCCACACTTTGGGCGACACCAGGAGGTGAACGCATGCGTCAAATTACTGATGTATTGATATCATGGAGGTTATTTGTAGTTGAAACACTGCATCACAGTGGATATGACATTGATCAATCGGATCACAGGGATAAGCATGCAAGGCCCCGACCCACAAGATTTCTACCCCCTAAAATACTGTGGATCATGTTCTCGCCCAGAGGATAAAGGATACTTATGGAGATGTAGAGAAGGGCACGCGGGGCTACAAGGTAGCCTCTATCCAGAGCGACCCAGTGCACCTATCCTGTCAACTGATCGTAGGGAAATTAGTTCGCAAGAACCAACCCACCCAAGTAACCGGATTTGTAGTCGACCTTGCAGGGAAATGCGCAAAGGGCCTACACATGAATTGGGCGAAGTACTTGGTGAACCAGTTAGAAATGGAATGCAGGGAAGCACAGGACCAATGATATGAGTTCCACTTCAGTTGGCTTCTCATCTTAATTGCGTTCATTGCATGGGAGATGTCAGAAGGTGAGACCTTCCCGGGCATCGAGCCCTTTGAACCACTGGCTGTGAAGTTCAGTACGCTGTGGTACTCCAATGAAATGAAAAAGAAGTGGCAATCAAATGTCGTCTTCCACACCTATTACAACCATCTGAAGAGTGTTATCCAGTTTGAACCTTGCATAACCCCGAACACACTCCACAGGTTTAGACCCTTGATGAAATTCAACGCGAACCGCCATTTTATCTATATCAAAGCACACGCTAATGAGAATAAACAACAATTGCAATCATAATACAAGATAATGGAGGAATACTTAGAAGATATTACAAAGGAATGGTTGGTGAAACTCCTTGTTCCAGTGAACCCTGCGGAGATGTCTGATGTTGCCATTCCATAAACCGCGAGGGATTCACCTGGACCGAGCAAGACCAAGAAAAATGAAGAAGCCCAATATGTCCACAGTACCTCGGTGAAGACTGATTCTATCTCACCTGAGCAAGGAGGTGATGGCAGAGAGATAGATGGCACATAAGTGGAATAGAAGAAAGGTGAGGTTACACCACCTAGAGACAAGGAGGACCCCTCAAACAAAATGAAGGTTTCCCCTCCGAAACCTTCTTCAAGGAAGAAAATGAAAGCAACCAGGACTAAGTTTGAGACCACCCTCACCTCAGATGACTTCAAATTCATCATTGCAACACTAAACGATGTTTCGCTGGAGATAGAAGAGAAGCAGGAAGATAAGCAGGAGGAGGTGTTCAGTCATATCAAGGTTGAACTTCAGGAAGTGCAACAGGCACTACAGTCCAGCCGCGTAGTTTATACTATGCCTCTATCAACAGGAACACTAGAAATAGGAGATGATCCATCTCAACTCCACCAAATCACTGATACAGTCGAAGCTTGCCTTCGACGAGCACAGGAGGAGATGGCGCATGCCACCCAGGCTTTGGTGCAAGAACAAGAATACCTTATAGAGTAGCACAGTACTACCGAACGCGAGAAACTTACTTTGCAAGAGAGGTTCAATGAAGAAAAATCCCAGCTACATAAATAAAATGAACAATTGCTCGCAGAGAAACTTGAAGTTAAGGAAATGGTTCACAGAGCATTTGCTCTGTGACAATCATTGAAGTAAAGTCATAAGACTAAGTTTCACAGTAGGTGGCACAACTTGAATAAGTAATCCAAAATATCCACCAGCGTATCGCAGATCTAGAGCTTTGCACAGTGCCCGAGACCCCTCAAGAGATAAGATAGCAGTGAGAAGCAACTGACCACAGCGCAATTGCCATATTAAAATCTCTTTCCCTGGAATGAAAGTAGTTGAGTAACCAGAGCACTCAAACATATGCAAACCTCACTAAGAATCCTGAGTTACAGGCATTGGAGTCACAACTCCAAGAAGGGAAGCAGCACGCAGACACATTACAAGTGTAGCTAAAATCCCTGTCGCCCATATAAAGAATGAAGCGGTCTCAAGAGCAACGCACCGCCCAACAACAAATCCATACAATTCAAATTCAAGTTATGGAAGTAACTCAACAACTTCAACCCATGCAATACAAGGCATTCCTGTTGTTTACAGAAGTCGAGAGCCAAGGAGCAGAGCTAGAACAGGTCATCCTCACAGCAGAACAATGCCTAGATGGACCTGTGAATGATGCAGTGATCAAGGAGTTCACTGAATAAGAGGCAACAACAAAGAAGCAAGTCGAAGCAGCTTGAGCCAAGCTTGAGGAATTCAAAGCAGAACTGATCAGACCTGAGTGACTCGGGATGAGTCACAGGTGAGTGTTTGGGGCCTATTTTCCCTTGACCAAGTTTTTGGATAACCTTGTTCATGTTGACCTATTTTGGGACTTTGACATCTTGTCGAAGAAGGAGCGCAAGATGAAAGAGAGATCACGGGAACTCGACCCACTTTTGGGTCCTTTTTGGGTTTTTGGGATAATGTAATGGGAATGGGATCTCGACCCATGGGTTTAACCATGTTTAGGACTATTTTGTAATATATAAATAGATGCCTAGGATAGATAGAAGAGAGTTCGATCTATGTGGTCAAAACTGCTAAGGCTAAGTGCTAGAGTGAATTGTAAGTGTTTTTTTCATGTGTGAGACTTGCAGAGATAAGTTCAAGTTGTTGTAAGAAGTTGAGGAAGGATTTGTGCTTTAATGCAAGGAAGAAGGACCTAGCAAGTTGCGCAGATCTTCTATCCTATGCGGAGTAAGGGTTTTGATGCATTTGTGCTTGTAACATATTGAATACGCTAATAAAGAAGAAGAGTTGGTGGACGTAGCCCCAGGGTGGGGGTGAACCACGTAAACACTGTGTCACCTTTCTTTGTGCCTTGTCTTGATATGTTTATGTCTTCTTTTGCTAAGTTCTTTGATATGATTATATAGATATGCTTATACTGAGTGCTCATGATGGGTAGAATGTTAGACCTTATATATATGAATATGCTCAGTGCTTGATCTACTCGATTTGATCTATTTTCTTATGCTAAGTGCTTAAATACATTAAGATCATTGAGAATGTTGTGAAGCTCTATTTTACTAGCGAAGTGATTATTGGTTACATATTAAGGAACTAATGGTGCTAAGTGCTTTACTAAGTGTTCTAATCACAGATCTATATCCCAGCTAAGGTTGCAGACACCCGAGTCTTGCCACCACCACTGCCTCTACCTCGGGTGAGACTTCATCTCCTTCATAGGTGTTGTCGAAAGGGTCGGTAGTTAGGGTTTTGTTGGTGCGATGTTGTAGCATTAACCTTGGGTATGCCCCTATTCCAATAGCCCTACTTCACCTTCTCCAGATCATCGTAGGTGTCCTTTATTCGCTGCATCAGGGCGCGATCAAGAACCTTCCATGGGTGGAATTTTTGAGGGTTTGTTCTCTGCATGCTTAATCTAGTGATCATGTGGATTAGCATCAGATCCATAGTCACACACTTGTATAACCATATATAACCTCCATGGTAGCACAACAAGAGGATTTTAATGCACGTGTTGACCTCCTAATTTTTTCCGAAGTGGGGTATCTTCATGATGTTGAGGATGGTGGACCTCGCAATCTCCTTAGTCCATGGCTGGGGGACTATCTTCGACTTCTTCCCAGTCATATTTGTCAAGTACTTATGCAGTGTGAGAAACATATGATTCTTTCTATATTCTAGCTTAAAGTCATGATATTGATATTAGGGATCAGTCCTAGCTATGTTCCAACTATGTGTATCCCCTTCGGGAGGTACGAAGTAATGAGGGTGTATTTGAAATCTATCGTGATGTTGTCATGACTAACCATGATAGATAGGGGTGATATGTAGTCAGGCAATACCGACGGGATGAGCTTCACATTCACCAGGTCATCGCAGTTCTTTCTTCTTTTCTCTGTTGTGGTTTGGGATAGCCCAAGTCAACGTGCAGTCGATGGGGATGCTTGCAATCCTCTCGTCGATGAGGCCTGTACTGCTATGAACATGACCTTCTCATACATAAGGTCTATTAGGATATCCTCCAAAGAATTATCTGTCGCACTGTATTCGCTTGACATACACGCTCGAGATAAGATATCTTGGGTAGGTGGACAAACACTCAAGGTAAGAAAAATGGGTGGCGAGGTCTCAATAAGAACAACATGATAGCAATCAAATCTCTGTGGGCTCGGATAATCACAATTTTCAAAAGTGTCCCCAATGAGACATTCAACGGATTAAATAGACAATGTTGTAATAGATTCCTCCAATGGGCAGGAATGCCTCAATCCATCCATTATGGCACGGTACCAATGGTCCAATGGAGATATTTCTGGAAATAACTACATTTCTAGTTGTTCCGGAGCATCGTTTTAATGGTCAGGATGCCTCCAACGGTCATATTGCTTCGTCGTGGCAAAGTTCTAGTCTACATTATTCTGTTATTTCAGCATGATTGAAGTTCTACAAGCCTGATTTCTGAGAAGTCTTCTCTGGAACCTCGTGCAATTTTTCTAGCTTTGCTTTCTTCATGCTGAGTTTTTTGGCCTTCTTTCCTGTGATCTGAATCATTGGTTTCCTCTTTCCATTTTTATTCGTATCTTCTCTTATCATAGTAACTTCACACTGCTGAGGGTCTTTCAAAGGGTTTAAGTGGAATACCTCTTCTCTTATTACTTTAGGGGTAGGTTCTCTTCTCTCCTACACGGATAGGTTCTTTAAGCCTTCTTTTTTTCTTTCCACCTCGACAGATAGTTCTATAGACCTAGTTGCTTCGACTTGTCCTCTTGTTCTTCTATTAAGCATGCTATTACCCTAGCCATGAAATCCCTTAATTAATTAATTTATTTTTCTATAGCTTTCTCTTCTTCTTTCCTTCTGATCTGATCTTTCTCAATACAAGTCCTTCCTAACAAAAGTGAAAAAGGAGTGTTGTTCTCAACAAAATTAATGACCTCGAAATATTCTTCAGTTGATGTTCCATGAGAAATAATAGGTACATGAGTAAGTCTTCCACATAGAGTTATCATCTTTCCTTTAAAACATCATATTCCTCCCAATGAAGGAATCATAACAGGCTTTCCCAAAATTTCCCAAGTACTTTCTGGCATAATGTTCACCTGTGTTTCCTCATCCAGAACACAGTCTATGTCAAAGTCTCCTATTCTTGTGTCTATGCATTATTACTTTTTAAAATCTCTGGTAAACTGATGTCTCTTTGATCATTCAATGTTTATTTTATCTGAAATAATATAGGTTCTGATTCTTTTTGGTGTTCTAGCATATCCTTAGTCTCTTGACCTTCCTCATGGTTTTCTTGTCTCATATTCATCTTTTCAACTTTAGAAATCATTCTAGATCAGTCCAAAACTTCATGTCTAGTAGATTTACAACAAAGGCAAATATGACCTCTACCAGGGTGTTAGCACTAGAAGTATCCTCTTGATTGTTGCAGAGGTAAGCCCAGTACCTATCAATTTGTATGTCAAAATGAATAAATTTAAAGGGGGTCTAATGGATGTAGATTCAGGATTATATCTCTTTAACTCATAAAACTAGGATGGTATGCACAGGTAGATGAGGTCTTAATATAACTTCAATCAGTAAATTTGGTATAGTGGTGATTAGGAGGAAGAACTTGAGGAGAAATGAAGAGGTCTATTATGGACATTTGGTCTTCCAGAAGCCCTAAGAGGAAAAACTCTGAAGACAAGATCCTCTTGGTTTAGGGTTTCAAGAAACTAAATGAATTTATTACTGAAATGAAATCAAACATACATCACAATTCAATAACAACAACCCGACTGGATCATCCATTCTTGAGTCATTCAATGTTAATGGAAAAACAACACAAGAAACTGATTAAAAATGGTCATGATGCCACTGTGATCAAACCTACATAACAAGAACATAACTACCCTTGACTAGATCATTCATGCCCGAGTGTCTTAACACAACTGTTACATAGATATAAGGGGAAAATGACTTACAATAAACAAGAAGTCTCAAATACATATACATAACCAGAGAACCAGAGTGTTCATTAAAACTTTGCAAATTGGGAGCTTAGCTCAACCATCGACCCTAACAAAATATGAGAATAAATCCTATACAATCAGAGAAAAACCACAGAAGCAAGCTCGAGTCATCACATTGAAGTCATTACATCTGCATGCCTCCTAGAAGACTGTGCATGGAGTCTCTAGTCAGACGTGATCGCGTTTCAGAATGGACCCACAGATGAGTTGACTGGCTGGAATACCTTTCCTCGGCTTTCCATTTATGGTGGAAACGATGTTCAACCATCACTACCTGCCTCAATAACTTCTTCAACAGGATTGGGGTAGACCCAAGTCAACTCTGCACTTGTGGAACATGGAGATCTCAAAATATTTCCATCTAGATCTAAGTTGGATGCTTCTGGGGAGGTCTGTCAGAAGACATGGCTACTGACGAGGTGATTGGTGCACTCGACATGGAACAATAGACATGATATGGCTAGGTGGACAACCATAAATGGAGAAGAGAAGACTAAGGATAGTGTGGGGGGCATGCAAGAAAGAGCTGAGGTGTAATTGGATGGAGGTGATGTGGAGCAAGGTGGCATAGGTGGCAGGAGATGAGGATGGGATAGGTGTCGATGAGACAGTGAGTGGAGGACAGGTGTGAGGGAGAGAAAGTGATAGGGGAGTGAACACTTGTCAACCTAGGATAGGGCACTATATTCACATGCGCATATCGGGGCCGCAAAAAGTTGTTTGATTCTTCCCTGCTTTTGGGCTTGATGTGTATCTATGACTAACACGTCGCATCTCCGCAAAACCATGGTTTCATCCCAGCCCCACCCTACAAATTTTATCGTTCGCACATGTTGAGGCCCTAATATGATCAATGACCATCGATCTGAGGCGTGCATATCTCATCCACCTAGATTTGCATGCATATTGTCACTTGTTCCCAAAAGTCACATCAGTCATCTGACTTAGGATAGAAGCCAAAATGTGGATTTTATCCCATTTCTTTCCATTTTTCTCCAAAGGGTCAAATTCTTAGGGAAAACACCCCCTGTACAAAATAATGTGATAACATTTAGGCTCCATGGTGGATGGCTTGATCCCTATGAGATGCCAAGAACTCTTCTGCAGTTTCAGTGCCTTATAGTTGGGTTGGAGTCTTCCACTAGAAAAAATAAAAAACAAAACAAAATGATATTTACAATGGTGGGACGCCGACTAAGGTTTCAAACAATTTTTTTTTTAGAAAGTGCCCATTTATAGGGCCACCAAAAACTTCGTCGCCCTCCAAGTTCTGCAACTTGTAAGTGTTGTTTGGAAATGATTCATAAATCTTGAAGGGACCGATCCAAAGGGCTTCAAATTTTCCATGTTTTCCCTTATATTGTTTGGGTGCATCCCATTTAAGTACTAGATCCCCCAGCTGGAAATCATTCTTACTATTTTTCCTGTCAAATGCCTGCTTGATTTTTTGCTAACGGTCATGCCCTCTGTCCAGTAATTTCTCTATAGTCTACTGGAATTCTACCAGCTGATGAATCCTCCTGATCATATCATCAGGATCTCCTTGATAATCTTGAAAGAATTTTTCCACAAGTAGAGTGAGATGAGAAGGAAAGACTGCTTCAGTCCTGAATACAAGTTGAAAAGGAGAGGTGCTTAGAGACCTCTTCATTGTCACTTTGTTAGACCACAGAGAAAATTTGAGCTTTTAATCCCATGCCTTATTTTTATCCTCTAGCAGTATTTTGATAAGTCTTATAAGGATATTTTTAGAGGACTCTACCAGTCCATTTCCCTGAGGGTAGTAGGGGGTGGAGTGGATTAGTGAAATCCAAAACTCTTCATAGAATTTGATCAATGGCTTAGACTTGAAGGATGCAACATTATCAGTGATGATTTTGTTCGGACAACCAAACCTTTCCATAATATCTTCAAGAAAACCAATGATTACTTTGTGAAAAGCACTCCTTATGGGGATAACTTCGATCCATTTGGTGAAATAATCTATTGCAGTTAAGATCTACCTGTGTTGACCACTTAAAGAAGGATGAATTTCCCCAATTAAGTCTAGGACCCATTGCTGAAAGGGTCCTGAAGCTACCACATGCTTAAATGGTAGATAATTGAGTTGTTGCTTTCCTGAGAATTTCTGACATTTGATATAGGTCCTTATTTTTGCATAGACATCAATGAACAAAGTAGGCCAGAAGTACCCAGCTCTGGGGATTTTATAGGCCGTGGTCCTCCAAAAGTGATGTCCCCCACACAGGCTGTCATGAAAATCAAACATAATTTTTTGGGCCTTTTGTGGGTCTAGACATCTCAGAAGCATTCCTAAAGGATCTTTCCAATACAAGACCTGGTCAATAAGGCAATACCTGATTTCTTTGAGTTTTAGATCTCTTGCCTTTCTCTTCCCCATTCCATGTGGAGGCCTTAACTCTTGCAGAAAAAATATAATGTCTTTGTACCAGGTACATTATGCCAATGGAGGGCTATCCTGTGGATTTTTATCAGACAACTCAGCTTGTTGACTTCCTGAGCAAGTGTTGATGAAGTTAACCCCCAAATATTTACAATTAGACTCATTCAACAACTTGGATAAACCTTGGCCTTTAACTATTTTGGTGGGTTTTATTCTCAAGGATTTTGGCAATCCACTTGCTCCTTCTCCCATATATGTCATGATGAATAAGAATGTCCTTCACAGAAGCTAAAGGAACATATGCAATGATTTTTGAATGTAGAACATAGAATCTGAAATATTGAGAGCTTTCACCAAGGCATAGGCCTATTTTTCCATGATTTCATATTTGATCTCTTCATCCCTCAATGCCCTACTGAAAAAGGAAATAGGTTGCTCCAGCCCTTCAACATTCTTCTGCAACAAAACAACTACTATTGTATCACATGAAGAAAAAGAGAAAATAAGAAAATATTTGGAATAATTAGGACTGATAAGAACAGGTGCCTTAGTCAATGCCTTCTTGATTTGGCTGAAGAATTCTCTATAATCAACGGTCCACTTTACTTCATTCCCCTTCCTGAGCATGGTTGTAATATGCTTCAACAGTTTAGAAAAATTTGAAACAAACCTTCTCAGGAAATTAATTTTACCCAAGAAGGACTAAACCTATTTCCTGGATGTAGGAAGAGACAGGGTTTGTATAGCTTCCACCCTGCTTGATTCATTTCTGACCCCCTCAGCTGATACTATGTGTCCCAACAATTTTCCCTCCCTCATGGAAAATAGAGACTTCTTTGGATTGAGGGAGATACCAAAACTTCTGCATTTCATGAATACCCTTTTCAGATGCTGACAATTTTCTTTATCATATCTGGAGAAAATTGTAATTTCATCCAGGTAGATGACAATGGATTTATCCTTTTACCCAATTAAGGCTATACCCATGGCTCGCTAAAAGGTTGCTCCTGCATTCGTTAAACCAAAGGGAATTTTGGCATACATGAATGTGCCCCAAGGAGTGGTGAAGGTTGTCTTTTCTCTGTCTTTAGGTAGGAAAAATATCTGATTCTAGCCAGAAAATCCATCAATCATGGAAATCCTAGATGCACCAGTCACCTTCTGCAATATGTGTTCCATGTTTGGCAACGAGAAATTGTCCCTTTTTGAGCTCTTGTTCAGGTTTCTGAAATCGACACACAATCTGATTTCTCCATTCTTCTTTCTTACTGGGACCAGGTTGGCTACCCATTCAGAATATCTCAAAGGGACAATGATTTGAGCATCCAATAGCTTTTTTACCTCCTTTTCCATAATAGGCAACAACATAGGATTTATCTGTCTTAATTTCTGCCTAAATGGCTTGGACTCCTCCTTCAATGGAATCTTGTGCTCAATGACACTTATGTCATATGTTCTGAAGTTTTCATAGGTCTAGGAAAACACATCATAAAATTCTTTTAATAGCTCAGTATACTCATCCCTCTACTCTCTTGACAAACTGCTTGACAACTTGACAAATTTTGGATCCTTCTCTGTGCCAATATTACACTCAGCTACCTCGGCATCGCCAATTGGCCTCTTAGATTTCACTGCCACATCATTTTTGTCAAATAATATTTCCAAAGGGACTAGTCCCTTTGGGATATGATTTCTAAGCAATTGGACAATGTGATGATCAACGATTTTGTTCAGAAAAACATCAGGATGAGGATCTATTTCAGAGTTAGGATCTTGATCAATGTGTAATGCAGAAAACTCACCAATGGTCTCCAAGAACCTTTTGATCTTAAGATAATCCTCAAACACTTTCCAATGCTTGACATTCTCAGGTATAGAGGGTCTATATTTCACTTCTACATCATACCTGAGCTTGGGTGGTAGAGGAACTCTAAAATTTCTTGTTGAGACAGCCAAAGAATCAGCCACTATATTTTCCTCTCTCAGAATGAATGAATTATTGAAGGACAAGAAAAAAATGTCAATCAGGTCCCACACTTCATTTCTATATGATCTGATCCAAGGGTGCTTGGCTTGATAAATATTTTTGATTTGCTGTAAAATCAACTAACATCTCCAAACATTGATATCTCTTCAGTCCCCATGCTTTTTGCAGCCCTTAAGCCCAAAACAAGAGCTTCATATTCTGCCATATTATTGGTAGCTTCAAATTCCAGTTTGTATGACATAGATATAATTTCTTGAGAGGGTGAAAAAAATACCACTATATCACCAACAACATTGTTAGAGGAGGTTCCATCAAAGAAAATTTTCCAAACAGAGGTGGTGGAGAAAGAAACTTCATGAAAAACCATGGGCTACTTTTTTATTTTTAAAGGAGGCTCGGGAGAATCAGTGAACTGCAATAAACTAGATCCCAAATTAGTATCAAGGTCAAAGATATGATGATTGGTGGGTTCTATATCATCACTAATAATGTAGGCCAACTGAGCCTCTCTATACAATCTTCTATGCTCCCCTCCAAAGACTGGAATGGTAGCATATGTGAGGTCCATCTACAAGGTTCCCCCAAGCCCTTTAATCCAAGATCTTGACAAGATCATACCAAAATTGGGAGGAGCATCAGCCACCATGATATCCATGACCACACTTTTCATGGGCATCTGAAACAAGGTCACAACCAGATCTTCGATGACCCTAAGACATTGCACCCTCCTTGAATCAAAATAATACAAATCATGATAATCCTTTGTGATTTCTAATCCAAGATCTCCCATGACAGTTTTGGGCATGATATTATGAGATGCCCCTAAGTCCATCAAGAATTTATGTGGAACCTTATCATGTATGTTCAAGGATGTATATAAGGGAGGGGATGAATCATCTCTATCTTCTACCATAGGACCTAGGATGATTGTTGTCTTTTCATCTTGGATATTTACTGAGTCTGTGGAATGGAAAGATGGCTCAGACTGCAACAACTTAGAGAGGGACTTTTTGAAATATTTGCGCTTAACCAGTTCTGAGAGGGGCACGGGGATTCTAATTTTTTTAATTTCATGCTCGAAACTAAAGGAGGAAGGGGGCTTCAATATTTCTCTCACTTCTAGGATGGGACCTTTATCTATTTGCGAGGGATTCTAAGTTTTATTTTCTTTGTTGTTTGTTAGCACAAATTCTGGTATGGGTCATTTTATCTCCAAATTCGATCCCATGGCACTAAAGGTGAAGAGGCAGGAGAAAAACCCACTAAAGGGCGATTATTCATGGCCTGTGCTAGAAGTGCCCAAGCGCATACCTCAGAAAATCTCGTTCTGTGTCCAAAGTCAAGCGAGCGGGGAAAGATCTGTTTTCAATGACCATGATTCGTCGAGGAAGCAGATCGACGATCAACGAGAATTCACGATCAACAAAGTTGCACGAGGATTAGCACCGACGACATCACTTATATCGTAGAATTGGTCGGGGCCGTCCATTTCAAAAGAGACATGTGGCATGCGATCGAGATTCGTTGCATTTCGGTTACCAAGATTTCGAGAGCGAAGGAGAAAGAACTTCCGATGGGTGATTTCCCAAAAGAATCTGGTCCTTTGATCATGGAGCAGTCTTAGCCATCCATCAGGGACGACTCTCGATGCATGAAGCTAAGGAGTGGGAAGATCTGGGTGGATAGGATCTGCGCGTCTAGATCTACGGTGAAGATTGG
>SNQJ01S0030950.1:0-11793 GCA_010110895.2 Picea sitchensis
TTTAATTTTACTTGCATAATTCTTCTTTTATGAATCTGGTATAATTTGCTGTACATTTGGTAGGATTTGGTAAAATTTTTAGATGTTATTTTAAAACCAGTCACTACAAGAAGTGCTAGTGCAGAGGATTTTTCATAAGCGATGAAGGAGCTTCATAGCAGAGTCAAGGAACGATTGCAAAGTTCGAGTCAAGAATAAAAGTGCAGAGCATATCAACACAGGTGAGAACTTCAATTTGAAGTTGGTGATCTGATTCTTGCACATCTGAGGAAGGAAAGGTTTCCAAGAGAAACGTATAATAAATTGAAAATGAAAAAGATCAGACCATGCAAGGTCTTGAAGAAATTTGGGGCAAACACATATGAGATTGAATTACCCGATGGGATTAGAATCTCGTCGATATTCAATATTGTGGATTTGTACCCTTACAAAGCTAGAGAAGCAGGAGCAGAGGATGAACAGACAAAGGTTCAATGGACAAAGAAAATGCCTGTAGCTAAAAAGCCGTAGATAGAAAGCATAATTGACAAGAGAATCAGTAAAAAGACCAGGAGGAAGGAGTATTTTGAATACTTGGTCAAGTGGAAGGGACATCTAGTTGAATATGCCAACTGGGAAAATGAAGCATAAATTCATAAGCATGGAAAGACCATGCAAGAGCTCATGAACATGAGTTCATGAAAATTTTCAAGCGAGGAAGTATGATGCAGGAGCATCGTAAGTAGCCAGCCAAGCAAGCAACGTAAAAGGAAGAAGACAGCTGGAAGACCTCCAACACATGTTTTTGAATTTTTTTTGAAGAATTAATGTAATGGTTAAAGGGAAGCATACTTGCATATTGTAAATAGATCATGAGCGATTCGCTCTCATCTGTAGAAGGTAGAGGCATTTATGCATAGTTAATGAAAGTAGGTAGGTCTGAATTATAGATTAAACAGTTTAGAGAGAAGGAGGGAAAACGGATATAGACACTCTCATCTCTGTATCAATGTATCATTAGAACATTAGCATAGAGTTGTAGCAGAGAGATGGAGAGAAGAACCCATGTACAAAAGATTTGAATTAATACATGAAGCTTTGAATCAGACTCATGGTGTTATGATGTTCTCTGTGTATACATGTTGAATGGTATGATGATAGATGATAGTTGTTTTATTCTCTCTGTTATGAATTTACATTGATACTGAGTTGAATGTATGATTTCATATTAAATGTTTGAAGTCTGAGAGAAGAAAGAGAATGAGTTTCAATTGTTTTTCTTCCTGAGAGAGAATTTCCTACAAGGAGTGCAGTGAAACGTCTGCAAGGAGTGCATTGACAAAGGTTTAGAGTTTATCTTTAGAAGCTCAGGAGGGATACTGTTGTTCTCATTCCAGTAGAAGTGCAAGTGAAGCACAAGAGTTGTGCAAGGCATGCCTAGGCTAGCTGAGTCCTTAGGAGTTATTAACTAAGGTGTAAGAGAGAAAGAATGTTGTCGCATAAGGTGCACATAGTCGAGAGTTCAAATACACAAAATTATTTAAAGGTCTGCCACAAGGAGTGTGAGTAGAGGCCCTTTTTCGAGGCTTGAATTTACTAGAGAAATCTCAAAAGGGGTAGCACCTTTGAAGTGTTAGAAGGAAGGTAGGAAGTGGAATATTCATGCAAGAGGTTAAATTAGGGTGAAGGAACATTGGTTCATTCCATAGAGATTCTTGAGGGGAGAATCAAATGGCCGAAATTCTCTGTGGAGAACTCACGAAACAACGAGGACCATAACATCCAGGAGAGCTATGGGGAAGACAAGAATTGGATGAATCCATCCTTCGAGAGGTAGGATCCAATGTGGACCGTTGATTGTGACTATTGAACCGTCGAGATCATTTCGACATTTTGGGGGTTGTAAGTCCGAAGTGTGGACGAATCTCGTGATCACTCGAACTCCCGAAGCACGAACTAGATTGTCGTGTGTAAAGGCGAGGAGAAGAATTTTTGGCATTTCAAAATTTTAGAGTTCAGCATTTCAGGGGTCCTGATGACAAGGAGCCAGGCCTAGTAGAGAAGAAATCCCGAAGTTGTGAGTTGCGACAAAACTTGATGTGAATTTCAGGATTTCGGTAATTCGGGATTCGGAATATCGGAAGTCCTGATGATAAGGAGCCTAGGGCCTTTATATTGAAAAACCCAGAGTTGTGAAACCCATAAAATCCTTGAAGTGGCATTTCGACATTTCAGGGATCGAGGTTTTGGCATGCACGTTGACAAGGATTTGGGACACTTCACGTCAGAAATCCCAAATTTACGAAACGCGAAATATTTGTGAAGGTGCGTTTCGGCATTTTGGTGTTTCAGGGTTCGGGGATTCGGGATTGTGGTGACAAGTGTTTCGGGATCGAGAGTTTCGAACTCCCGGTACCAAGAAGCCCGAAATAACGTGAGTCGTTGGATCTTAAGGAGTATTATCAGTTGTTGATTCCATAGAAGGTATCGCTTCAGAATTCGGGGTTTCAAAGTGATAAGGGAACGACAGTCGAAGACTTATTCAAGTTTCGAAAGTCGAGAAAGGTGACAAGTGGCAGGAATCCACGTCAAAGACCGAGGACAGCTAAGAGGATAGGTGGTGAGTTTTCATCAATAGTCGGAGTCAGACTCTGTTTACTATTTTAGGGTTCAGAAGTTGGAGAGTCAGGAAACCTCACGTCAGGATTCGCGAAATCGCAAAGTCCGAAACCCCGAAAAGGAGAAAAACCTGTTGAGGAGCCAAAAATTGATGAACGTGTCGGGATTTGGCAATTCGACACTTTAGGAGACAAGAGATCGGGGTTCCCTATTCTGGAATTCCTGAAGTCGTGAAATGCGATACAAAATCAGAGGAGGACATGGCTAAAGACTTCGGTGTTTCGACATTTTGGGTTTCGGCAGGTGGAAGGGCCGAGAACCTCGACAACAGGGATCACAAAATCATCAAACCCGAAGTCCTTTGTGGATTGAACAAAGGGGTTTATTTTCCCTTAGCGTGGTTGTAGTGAAGATCCTGAGCGGATCTTGGCCCGAGGTTAGGGGGTCTGTGGAAAAATTGATTTAGTGAGAAATTCTTTCCTAGACCTTGTATAACTAGAATGATTTGGATTGATATAAAAGGGTCTAATACTACTCCTAGACACAATGTTTCTTTGCAATCTCTCCACTATTTCATCATCCTCACTAGAAGGATTTTCCTCATAACGAGAAGGAATATCAAGCAAAAAATTGTCAGGAGACTAAACAATAGAATGTCGATCACCTTGATTTGTTGCAGCAAAATGATTGAGAACATGATCTTCATTCCTAGGTCCATCATCATATTTATTGATAATATAGTTGATGGGAGGAATATAAAACTCACTATAAAAATGATTACCATCCTCGCCAGTGTCATTGGATCTTCCATGAAAATATTCACTTGAAGGAAAACAATGATCACCCTTAAGACTATCAATGCCATTAAGATCCTCGCTTGGAGAAACATTTTCATCATCCTCATCGGTACCTTGAAAATACTCATTTTGAGGAAAATAATCATCATTGTGTCTGTTATCACCTCTTATGTTCTACAAAGTTTTATCTCTCACCCCTTACTTTCTTCATTACAAATTTTTTGTATAGGTTATAAATCCTCATCATATTTTGTTAAAGGTTCAAAATATTTATCATGGGGGTCAAAATAATGTTATGTTGTTAGGAATGAGAAATAATTAGTCTTGTAAGAGGGGATAGGAGGAGTTATGCACATGTTTATAATAACTGTCTCATGACATCATTTAGTTTTAAATATTTCCACAAAACAGTTGATACGATTCTTTGGGTCTCATAGAAAGGGTTAAATGATGTATAAATCGTAATCATATGTCATGTCACAACTCAAATACTTTTCAAGTAAATTGAATCCAAAAATTCCAAAGGATAATTTTTTCAGGGCGCTACAAGAACTTCCACTTGTCCATGATTTTCATCATTACAAGTATTGTAGGAGGTTTTTGAAGATGTGGATTGTCCTACCTGGCCGAATGAAATTTCAAGGTGGTTATCAAGTACAAAATCAACATCATATCATGCAGAAGTGGCGTTACTTTCTCTTGCTCGTATTTATCATCCAAGATGTCACATGGATGGGGTTTTAAAAACAATTTTTAATCAACCCGACGATATTATTTATTACTCCATATTCACATCATAGCTAGTTGATTTAAATTTCCTCCATATAGTCAACATATCCCATATCTATTTCCACATAGCTCGCATATTCCACTTCTTCAGTAAGTAATCTAGTCTCTTGGTCGTGAAAACAGATATGGGTAAAAGTGGACATGTAAACAGAAAGAAACCCAAAGGACCTGAGCTTATGGAGGCATACGAAAATGTCAGACATGTCTTCGAATAAGATGGTTGGTATATGTATTGTGCTAGATTAGATGATTACCACTATGATGTTGTTCGGGCATTCACTGAAGGATTTGATGGACATAGGGTTTGGATTGCTAATATGATAATGCAGGTTACAGAGGAGTCAATAACAACAACATTTAATCTCCCTTTTGATGGTGAAAAATGGTTCAAGAACAAGTTAATCATAGGTGGGGATGTCAATCAATTTCTGAAACCATAGCACATAGATCCAAACTAGGCTAAGGGTATTCCTAAGGACTGTATAGTTGATGAATGGTTAGAGGCTTTGAAAATGCTAAAATGCTATATCACATGTGAAGGAATTTTCACTACTATATTCTCGTTTCATCTTCGATTTCTCCTTCACTTGTCTAGAAATAAAAGGATGAGATTTCCATACTATTTCTTGAGGGACCTGAATAAAATGGATATAAAAATCTAAGAGACTATCAAGACTCCCCTACATGGTATCTATCACCAATGGTTAATCAAGGTACTCATTAAGGCATAGTTGTAGAAAAGACAGAGGAAATGGGATCAATTCTTGATTCAATCATGGTTTGAACCAAAAGTTCATCCTCATGCCCAAAATTTGCCTGACAAATTTGTTGATCCAACACAAGGAGAATCATCAAGCACAAGTCAACCTTTTGTTTCAAGGAAGAATAAAAGAAAAACTAGTTTGAAGATTCCAGATGAACAAGTTGAGGCTACACCAAGCAATCTGCAAACAGGTGAAGGATCTTCTCATGTGTTGGGTGGTGGTAGGCATCCTTTCCCATATGCACAGAAGGTTTATATTAAAATAAGTAAAAGGTTAGTAGAACCTATGATTTTGAATGAGATTCAAGAACTTGATACAATAGAAGTACATTCAAGTCCTGTACAACCTAAAGAACCCACTCCAAAGATTGTTCCTCCTAGTTCTATCTCTTCTGAAGATGATGCTTATATATATAAAGTTTTGGTAAGGAAAAGAAGTACTAAACCACAAAATAAGTTCATATTGAAATCTAAATCCATGTATAACCCTACAATCAAGGATAAGGTTATAGTAATCGATGAGGAACCCACAAACCCTAAGGTGGAGCCATCAAGAAGAAAGAAGGGTTCTACAACGAGATATGAGAAGAAGAAACTTAAGAAGGATGATCTAGCAGCAAATAAAAATGTTCCTATAGGAAAATAAATAGTTTATGAAAGACAACAGAAGAAACAAAGTAAACAGAGCAAGAAGGTCCCAAAACCTATGATTAGATCTGAAGATGATAAGAAAAAGGAAATGACAACTCATGCTCAAACAAAGAAAACAAGAAGAAATAATTTGGATATGTTAGCTGAGGTAGCTAAATCTGTCTTCCAGGGAGAAGTTTCAATTTGAGAGCTTAGTTTTCTAGGAAAATCCTAATTTTTTACTAAAAGTTGATTAGTGCTTGAAGAAAACCTTTTCATTTTCATGCACTTAAGGTTTTATCTCCCTATGGATAATGTTGTTTGTATATTGGGAAAGAAAAAGTAATTAAGTATATTCAAATCTGATTTTAAAAGGGCGTTATAGGAAGTTCTTGCAGCTCTCCACACAGGAAAAATATTGGTGCTACAGGAACAATTGTAGCAACTGATTTTGTAGTAAAAGACACAGAGTTGCATTTTTGTGATGGGGAAAGGAAGAGGAGGAGGTAAATAATTTATGGAATAAGGAGAGGGATTAAGATATCCCTTTTTTAAGTCTATCTACAACCTATTTTTGATGGATGGAAATGAAAATTAGTTATTTGTTTTGAGTTGTCAAAGTGTTGGATTGGATGGACCATAGAGGATCAGATGGATCATAGAGATTCAAGTGGATCTTGGAGGGCTAGGTGAAGGATGAAGCGTACCATCCAGGTGTAATCAAGTCAACCAAGGACCTATCTCTATGCAAAGTTGTTTCCTAGATTATAGGGTCTAAGTCCTAATTGATTTCCTTTTCTATATATCAATAGATATAGGAAAAATTCGCCCTCAGGGCGTGTAGGAGTTAGTTTTGAGATATACCTAAATATTAGATTGATCGTAAATGTATGAAAATAATGTGAAACTCTATATATTTAATGAAGTAGAGGAATAAGGGGTTGTATCCTTGTTTTGGCTTGAAAATTTTATATCTAAAGACTATTTTGATTCATCTTGCCTATGCAAAGATTTCAACTGCTAATAAAGATAATGGTTAGTTTATGTGTTCTTCCTTTGTTTATCATTTTCCTTATGTCTTATGAAACACTCTGCTGAAGTTATATAATTGTATGACAAATGCTTATGTTCTAAAAAGGTTGCTTTAAAGGATTTTCAGGAATCTTTTCCACATTCGTGTTTCTTTCCCCTAAATATTATTTGGAATGATTTCTAGATAAATGTTTATTCTGCTACTGCATAAATACATTAAGGAACATGTTTGTTTATTAGTGTAATTATCAGTTTTATATTTTCTTTCTCTCAATCACATCATCCAAACCTTAAATCACTAATCATTAGTTTTATTTACCTGACTTGTTGCACCTAGGTAAGTGATATTAATAGATCAGACCATTATTTCCTTTCAAACCAAGCAAGATATATCCATCTCTAAAACCCTTATTGAACATTTTGAAACAAGGTGTGCTAGGTTTGACTCAATAGAAAATCTTGAGTTGAATTCTAGAGTTAACATCTTTTGGTGTTGTTTCCAGGACAAAATGAATGAAGTAATCTTCCTTGGGAGAATGACATTGATTAGATCCAGAATTAGATGGTGAGTTGAAGCCAGACACATACATATTGCAATACTCTTTCACCTAGAGACTCCACAATACAAGACTCCGCTGGAGGAAAAATCCTGCTAATAGAAAAATGAAATCACAGGAGGGAAAAACTAGGTATGAACTTATTAGCTTTCTCCATGAAATTTTGTTCTTCTTTATCATCTCGTTCTTGTCTTTCCCTTTGCATGTAAAGAGGATCATCCTATGTTTTGTTTATTCAGATGATTGTAATCTGACAAATGCATATTCTTCATTTAGTAACGAATATTTTTCCTCTTCATGCACTATTGACCTTGATTCAATCCCATCATGTGAACCTATTGATAAAGCTAAGGATTATGTTTCAATTTCTCCCGAAGTTGACTCATATTGTGAACATGTGGATTATGAAGTTGATATACCTTCTGAGGTCCCTGTTGAACCTTACAATCAGCTAGTTGACCTTTGTGTTCAACCTACTGAAGCTCATTTAAGAATCAAAGAACTTTTTAAACCTCTCAAGATTCCTCCTATCCTAAATGCTTACCCTCCCACGTTTTTTGAATACCTTCCTATGTTTAAAGGAGATCATCATATTGCAGCTAAAAAGAACATGGAAGCTTTTGAGGATTTCGTTGATAATTTTGAAATCATGCATGAGGATGTTATCTTGAGGTTATTTTCCAAATCCTTAGTCAGTGATGCTCCTTTGTGGTTTAGAAATATCAATGCTTATTCTATTTGTTCATGGACTAATTTTCATCATGTATTCCTGAGATATTGGGGTGAAAATAAATCTGTTGATCAGTGTATATCTGATTTTTATTCCTTGAAGAAGAGAAGAAATGAGACTATCACCCAGTTCAACTAGAGATTTCATAACTTCTATCTTAGCATGCCTGATTGCATTTGACTATTTGAAGTTTCTTCCAAGTTGTTTTATATTGTATCTCATCATAATCCTATTTTGGTTTTATTCCTCAGAGAGAGAAAGTCTTCATCTTTAGAGCAGGTGTATACATATGCATAATAAATTGAAAAAAACCTTAGAGCTTGTGGAAATCTCTCAAATAAAATCTCGGTTGAAGATTTGCATGCACATAAATTTAAGGAAGAATACGGACAACAATAATCTACTCTAAGCTTGCAACTATTTCAGCATGCTGGTGCATCATTTGCATATTTTAATTCTTGTTTAGATCTTGAAAGTATTAAATCTGATTTTGATACTATTGAGACTATAGATGTACATGTTCATAAATTACATCGGCAATATGAATTTACTTATACAGTTGAATATTTTCCTAATAATGAGCATGAAGTTGATTTCGTTTATGAGAATGATCATGAAGGTCATTTTTTAGATGATGATTTTTCTTATGGAAAGTTTTTAGCTGATCATAGTAGGAATCTCTTTAATCCTACTATTAAAATGTCACATGATCATTTTGTAAAAAAAGAAGTGGATGCTCCCAAATGCGTGCCCATTCATACTACAAATCAATAGCGCTTGTTTTTTTATGATAACATGCAAGATTATATGTTCTTGAATTTTGGTCAAGATATTTCACTACAGGAAGACAACCAACAAGCAGATGAAAGGGAGTTGATTTTTGTCTCACCAACAACTATGAGGGAGAAACTTATTCCTCTTATTCATCTAGATTTTTGTTATATCATTCATGATCCTATAGCCATATACATGGAGTATTTTTTGTTTTGGAAGTTTTCAATATTGGATATTTCTCCAAGCGAGTAGGTTGTGACTATAAGTATCAACTGCTCATCGATTTTTTGGTGCATTTGTTGCCTCTTTTATGGGTTTACTTGGAGACTTTTTTGCAAAAAATTATATTCACCAATCAGATAATTACCTGGCTTCACTGGAAGCATGAATTCACTTGAGAAAATTGGAGATCTGATTAGAGTAGGGTAGCATAGATAATAAGCTCTCTTCCCGAGCATTTGGATTGCATCAATATGTTTTTTTTCAGAAGTTCTTTCAGTTTGCTTGGATAAGTTGCAGAGTTGGAGGTATGGCAGGGGACAGTTCAAGAAGTTTGGAAAGATGTGAATGACTCCATAGCCCAATGGATCACTGCTGCAACTTTTCTTTATGTTTTTCAGAGTTCATTTTTAAGTTTTCAGGATGATGTGCTTTGAGTAAAGTTTCACTAGACTTCAGAAGTTGATCAATTATCATTTACATAATACATATGGTAGAAATCCCAATGGATCTAAAGCATAGGTCTACCAAAGTTCTTGGAGTTTCACAGGGATAACTCCATCCCCCATGGAGCCTATGATATCACCTCTTATGTTCTACAAATTTTTATCTCTCATCCCTTTCTTTCTTCTTTACAATATTTTTGTATAGGTTATAAATCCTAATCATATTTTGTTAAAGGTTCAAAATAATGTTATGTTGTTAGGAATGAGAGATAATTAGTCTTGTAAGAGGGGATAGGAGGAGTTATGCACATGTTTATAATGATCGTCTCATGACATCATTTAGTTTTAAATCTTTCCAAAAAAGAGTTGATACGATTATTTGGGTCTCATAGAAAGGGTTAAATGATGTATAAATCATAATCATATGTCATGTCATAAGTCAACTTATTTTCAAGTCAATTGCATCCAAAAATTCAAAAGGACAATTTTTTCAGGGCGCTACAAGAACTTCCATCCATCCATGATTTTCATCATTACGAGTATTGTAGGAGGTTTTTGAAGACGTGAATTGCCCTACCTGGCAGAATGAAAGTTCAAGGTGGTTATCAAGTACAAAACCAACATCATAGCATGCAGAGGTGGCGATACTTTCACTTTCACTTTCCCGTATCTATCATCCAATATGTCATGCAGATGGGGTTTTAAAAACAATTTTTAATCAACCCGATGGTATGATTTGTTACTCCATATTCACATTGCAACTAGTTGATTCAAATTTCCTCCATATAGTCAACAGATCCTATATCTATATCCACATAGATGTCATATCCCACTTCTTCAGCAAGTAATCTAGTCTACTGGTCGTGACAATATATATGGGTAAAAGTGGACATGTAAATAGAAAGGAATCCAAAGGACCTAAGATTATGGAGGCATATGAAAACATCAGATATGCCTTCCACCAAGCTGGTTGGTATCTGTATTATACCATATTATATGGTTATCACTATGATGTATCTCAGGCATTCACTGAATGATTTTATGGACAGAGGGTTTGAATTTCTAATATGATAATGCAGGTTGCAGAGGAGTCAATAAAAACATCATGTAATATCCCTTTTGATGATGAAAAATGGTTTAAGAACAAGTTAATCATAGGTGTAGATGTCAATCAATTTATGAAACCAAAGAACATAGATCCAAACTATGTTAAGGGTATTCCTAAGGAATGGATAGTTGATGAATGGTAGGAGGATTTGGAAATGCTAAAACGTTATATCACATATGAAGGAAGTTTCACTTCTATATTCTTGTTTCATCTTTGATTTCTCCTTCACTTATCTGGAATTAAAAGGATGAGCTTGCCATACTATTTCTTGAGGGACATGAATAAAATGGCTATGAAAATACAAGCGAATCCCAAGACTCCCCGCATGGTATATATCACCAAGGGTTAATGAAGGTACTCATTAAGGTAGAGTTGAAGAAAAGACAGAGGACATGGGATCAATTCTTGATTCATTCAGGGTTTGATCAGAAGTTCATCCTCCTGCCCAAAATTTTCTTGACAAATTTGTTGATCCAACAAAAGGAGAATCATCAGGCACAAGTCAACCTGTTTTTTCAAGGAATAATAAAAGGAAAACAAATTTGAATATTCCATATGAACAAGTTGAAACTAGTCCAACCAGTCTGCAAATAGGTGGAGGATCTTCTCATGTATTGGGTGGAGGTAGGCATCCTTTCCCATATACACAGAAGGTTCATATTAAAATAAGTAAAATATTAACAGAACCTATGATGTTGAATGATATTCAAGAACTTGAGACAATAGAGGTGTAGAAATTTCAATACAAATTAAGTATTTCCTGCGATTCTCCTGATCTAACAATTATATGCCACTGTTAAATACATAATCACTTCTACTATTATTCTTGCGAAAAATTAAGCCACGATCACAACCACAATCACAAAGTGAAATATCGAGAACACATAACACATAAGTTTTACCGAGAAAGCATAAAGCTAAAAAACCCCACTATCATATATTATGTATATCATGAATCATGAAACAATCTCATACAAAACTCTAATTCAAGATCTCTCAGTACAATACAATCGTCTCACACTGTCATACACAAATTAGCAAATACATGTGCCAATTCCTGTGTCCAGACAACTTGCCTCCTCTGCACAAATCCTTGCAATTATAATTCTCACGCTGAATCACAATTGCCTAGTTTGCACGTGCTCATAAGAATATCCACTGCATGTGTGATAAAATCACAAATGATAGCCAAACTGTCCCTTTCACCTGTTATCTCAACTGGGTCTTCACTGGATCTGACATGCATGTAGTTAACCGTGGTGAATCTTCAGTTGCATGTGAGTTCACTGATTTACTGAACTCTCACTAGTGCAAGTTTAGTTACAACTAGTACAACTGATCTTAACTCAC
>SNQJ01S0030950.1:14294-24768 GCA_010110895.2 Picea sitchensis
CTACACTTCCTTTTCTGAACCCTGCCTACTGTAGATACTTATCCAGTCTAGTGTACCATGCTCTAAGAGCCTGTTTTATACCATACAAGGCCTTATTTAATTTACACACATAATTTGTGTTCTCTGACAACTAAAATCCTTTTGGTTGTTCAATGTAGACTTATTCTTCAAGTTCCCCATTCAAAAAATATGATTTTACGTCCATCTGATATACTATAACATTTTTGGAGCATGCATAGGATAAAATCAAACAAATTGCTTCCATTCTAGCAACTGGGGAAAATATCTCTTCAAAGTCGATTCCTTCAATCTGTGCATATCCTTTACATACCAATCTAGCTTTGTTCCTTGTAAATTTTCCATCTTCATTTAATTTTTTCCTGAAAACCCATTTTGTGTTGATCACATTCTTATTCTTTGGTCTTGGAACCAATTCCCAAGTGTCATTTTTTCTCTAGTTGATCCAATTCTTCATCCATGGCCTTATTCCAAAACTCATCCTTGCTGGCTTCTTCAAAATAGTTTGGTTTGATTGTAAATAAGAGTGCTAGGTGTGTTTGTTCAGATGAACGGATTCTTCTTCTAGTCTCAACTCTTGCATATTTGTTTCTAATAATCTAATTTGAACAATGATTCTTTTGTACTCATTTACTAGGTGTCTGTGGAGAGACATGCTAAACTTTCTCTTCTGTTTCTGTCAGATTATCTTCATCTTCCTCTTCTACTTCCTTTTCATCTTTTGCTTCTTCTTTGGAAGGTTGTTCCATTGATTCATTTTCTTCTTCCTTTGATTCTGGTCTGCCTATTTCATTAATTGTTACGTTGATGCTTTCCACAATTTTGTTCAATCTCAGATTGTAACACTTGTATGATTTCCTTGTACTTGAGTAACCAAAAAGTACTCCTTTGTCCACACGAGAGTCAAATTTTCTCATTCTTCCATGTTCTCTTTTGATGTAGCATTTGCTTCCAAAAACTCTGAAGTGCTTCACATTTGCTGGTCTTCCTTTCCATAGCTCATAGGGAGTTTTGTCAGTGTTGCTTTTTAGAATTACTCTATTTTGAATGCGAACTGTTGTTTGCACTGCCTGTGTCCAAAACATATCTATCAATTTGTAATCCATTATCATTGTTTGAGACATTTTTTGTGTAATTATCATCCATTATGATAATGTTCCTTTGTATCTGAACCACTCTCTAAACCAATCTATGAATCCATGCTCTCATCCACTATCATATATATATCCAAACCTGCTAAGTGTTCTTATGAATCCATCTCTATCCATACTTTCCAAGACTCTACTTGCACAACTATCCATAATGCTAACCCATTTATCATTATACTATCAAACTATACTTCTACTAACTGATTTCTCTAAATATGTCTTCTCAAACTCTGGAAGTTGCTCAAAGGATGGTTCTTTGGTCTGTCACAGCTATCACATAGACTCCCCCTGTCTAATATTCATATTACTTGGGAGTCTCTAAGTTGGATGGATCAAAACAATTCCTACTATGATGTGTATTGATCATCATCTTCATTGGTAGATTCATCATAATCGTCATGGGTAGATTCATTATCTCTCTGAGCTCTGACTTCTTTCTTTCTGTCTATGGATTCATCTTTCACTACAATGCCTGAAATTACAATCTCTTGAACCTGTTCCTTATTTACCTTCCCTTCATTTCTTTTAGTTATTTTCCAAACCTTTATGTATATGACATCTTTCTTTTTCTCTGTAGAATTTTCTTCATCTAGTTTTATTGCCAATCTTGCGATCTCTGGTACCTGGTATTTGTTCACCTGTTCTTTCTATTTTCTTATCCATACTTTCTTATATATGATATCAATATTCTCTTTCATGGAAGTATAGATCATGCTTCTACAATCACTGGCTATGTGCCCATAGTTATGACATTTGTAACACACAATGTTATGTGTGGCCAAATAAGAACTTTTTTCTTGAACATTTATTTTATAATCCCTACAATCTGCAACCTTATGTCCAAAGTTAGTACAATAAAAACAATGACCATAAAATAAATTTGCATACCTAGGAGTGAATGATCTTCTTTGTGGCATAGTCCTTCTGAATTTTTGTCTTGACTAATCATGATCATGAATTAAGATTCTTTGTGGCTTGAACATGGATGGTCTCCTTGAAGATGTATCTTCAATAGTTTTCTTAGATTCTGGTTTACCATGATTCCTTCCTTTGAGTACTTCTACATAACTCTTTCTATTTTCTTCATTCTTCTTTTCTAGCAACCTAGAGTGCTTCTCTTCATTCTCTATAATTGTTGTGGATGTTTCTGTCTCTTCAACATTCTTGTTGAGCTTGACGATTTTACTTCTCAATGTGACAACTTCTTCTTCAAGATTTTCAACCTCTTCTTCTTTCTTCATTATCTGAGACATCATGACTTCATATGTTTTTTTCACTTCTTCAAGCTAAATTTTTAATGTGATTATCTCTTCTTCAAGTCATTTCTCTTCTTGACCAAACTCTGCCTCAAGCTGGTTTAGATCGTTAGTTCTTTCCTTAAGATGATTTGTCAATATATTCTCTCTCATTTCTGCTTCTTCCTTCTGTGTTGCTATGTTGGATTCCAAACACTACTTTTGATATTCAATATTTTCTTCGATTTTTCTGGCTTCTTCTAGCTAAGTTCTTAAGTTCTCGATGACCTGTTGGGATTCTTCAAAAATGTGAACACTTTCCTTTTGTTTCATCAATTATTTATTGAGTGAATCATTTTCTTTTCTTAGTTCATCTAAAGCACTAATCAATTCTTCTTCATAATTATCTTCCTTTTCAATTATTTTTCCCGACTCATTTCCTTCATGGCATTCTGTTTCAAGATGTCCGCGTTTTTCACAATTAACACAAAACAACATACCTCTGGTGATTATGTACTCTTCATCTTCTGAATCTTCTTGACATGGTGAACACAATTCTTCTTGATTTCTATTCGCATCTTCTTTGACATTTTCTGAATTTGTGATGGGTGAAGAATATATGTCATGTAACTTATCCCAAAGTTCTTTTGTTGATGAACATTTACAAACCTTTTCTCTTATTGGATTAGGTAATCCTTCCCAGATGAAATCCATTGCTATTTTGTTATTCTTCCTCAATTCCTTCTTGGCTGTAGTCTTTTCCCTTTTTGAACTATCATATACTATAATAACTGATAGCCAAATATAATGTCCCTGTGCCTGTAAAAATACTTCCATCCTTATGCTCCACATCTCATAGTTAAAACCATTATGACCATTAAACATTGGTACTCCATTCTCAGAATAATCCATGATCTCCTTCCAGTGGTTAAATTGTTTCCTTAAGGAACCGGCTTTGATACCAATTGTTGGATTACTGAGAGGGGGGTGGAATCAGTAATAGATAAATTTACTCCTTTTTAACCATATAATCCAAGTGTTATATCAATGAAGCATTATCATCCAATAACTGCAGAGTAAATAAGCAATGAATAAATGAACAGTCATACACATACACAGTACACCAGTGTTTTACGTGGAAACCCAAAGCGGGAGAAAACCACATAATGCTTTTTTTTAAATGTCTTGAAGAATTACATTCATTGGAAGCACTAACTTCCTTTGTTTTCCAGCTGCAGCCGGAAGGAGGCTCCAAACCCCTAGCTTCTCAGGATACAACTTGAGGGAAGCTTCAACTCCCCAATTCTCTTGCTACAACCAGAAGGAGGCTACAACTCCCTATGTTCTCCGGCTTACTGGCAGCCAATTCACTTTTTTATTTTCCTATAAGCTGCCTACACCTATGTCTTACGAACATCAAGTTTTTCATTGCATTTTTCAAATGAACGACACTTTCATTTCTTGCGACATTTACACATTTGTCTTCGTTAAGTTTTCACGACTGTAAGCGTGAAAACTTCTCCTTTCGAGGTCACATTTCGATCACTATCTGAACTATCACGATCTTTTTATCAATATGCCTACTGCACTTACCTTTTGTTTATCGTTATGTGTTTAGAAGGACTTTCGAACTATGCTCATTGGACATTCTTATATTGATTGCATAACTTGATTTTATTGAAATTGTAAGGCATTGAGCATTTGGATTTACACTTTTTATGACTTGCCTAATCTTTGATTCTACATAGGGGTTATGATTAAATTTATTATATATATATGATATAATCCTTATGTTAATCTTTTCAGGACTTATTGGATTGTCAATTATATGAATATCATTTTGGCACCTTGGTTGAACTTTTGATTATATGAATTAATACACTAGTGCATAATGATTTTGGTATTGATCTCTACGTCGAATGTTTTGAACACTATGGCATAGTGCTGGCACGTATTGGTATACACATTGGATTTGATTGGTTGTACACATGGCTTAATGGTTGAACTATTATTATGGAATGAACAACTATGAAATTTGGCCGTTGTACTTAGGTAATGAATATTATGCATGGCAGACTCCACCACCTTTGCATGCGCACATTTAGGCTTACCCCTTTTGGCTCGATTCATTGTTGTTGGTTCGGGTAGCTCTATTACTGTGTGTTGATGAATTCGAACCCTTCCCTTACCATGCATTCAGCTCCATAGCACCAGTCGTGCGAGTTGAACCCAATGGCAACCAGGCCCTGTTAATGTTTGACAATGCCCGCCAAGATTTGGCAGACAGTGGATGGCTTACCTTCATGGAACGTTTCGAGGGTTTTAACCTTTGTGTAGCTCGACAGTTTTCCATGACCTTCGATGGATGTTGAGCCAAGGTAGGTGATGTACAGTTAGAGATTGATGAACAGTTCATCAGCTCAGCCATGGGGTTATCTACCTCTGGATATCATTGGTTTAATAATTGCAAGGTCGAGGAAGTTCCGTGGAAATTGTTGTTTCAATGGCGCAAAATCACCTCTTGTGATAGAGGTATGCCCGTAACTATGCTTAAACAACGTTGGCATGATTTATTGATGATAATCAAGTAGTTTGTGACCTGTGAAGGTTGATACAGACTTGTGTTCCTCCACCACCTGTGTTTGCTTATGGTTTTTATGGGATACTCTCTCAATATGCCCTATTATTTGCATCGTAGCCTGTTTAAAATGTCGAAGAAGTACAAAAGACACTAGGCTGACAGTAGCCTTTTTCATTATGGTCTTGTTAAGATTATCGTTGTCTGTCATTTGAGTCTGCACGAGGACAGTTGGAGCAATTTCGTTGCTTGGAATGGTTTCGAGGATCTGAACCCTACACAGGTTGACAAACCTGTGGTGAGTGAGGTCAAGTTTGTACCCCCAGTGCCCTACCATGTCCTTCTGCCTAAACCCTCGGCCGACCCTCCTATCGACTTACCCCACACTATGACTAAGAGTGTTGAGACTGTTAAGCCTATGAGAAAAAAGCCCAAGGAAAACCTCACTGCAAATGTTAAAGGGAAAAGGAATGCACGTTTGATTTCACGGATGGCAAGGAACAAGGAAAAACCCCCTATTGAGCCAAACCCTATCGTCTTGAGTGAGGACTCCAATTCGGAAGTGGAGCATTTGTTGGCTAGCGAATATCCCTATTCGCAAGGTTTGTGCCACAAACCCCTTTATGATTTTGTATCAAACCTACCCCCTGCCTTAATGACGATCCTAACTACCCTAGTATTGAATTGCCTCGTGAAACCCTCGGTCATTTTCCCAAACCCTCGCCTGCTCTGTCTAAACCCACAGTGTCACCCTGTGATCAATGCAATTCATGGTTAGAGCGATATTATATTGATGTTCCAATACTCCAGTCAAAGATTCAGTCACTAGAGGACCAAATTGCAGTGCTAACCAGTCAAAAGACCAAGCTACAAACGACGAATAAAAAACAAAAGACAACCGGCTCCATCCTGTTTAAAAATGTGGAATCAGCCACGACTGTTGTAAAATCAAAGCTGGTATAAGCAAGCAACCTCGTTGCTACACAGGTATGGCTTTCACATCGGTTTTTTTTGTAAATAATCTAGGTTGATATAATGTTTGCAATTCAGTTTTTAAACAGTTATGTTCACACCTTGAATAGCTCTATTATATTGCGTGCATTCTATATATAGCTTTGCTTTGAATAAAAAGAAATTTTGATTCGATATACGATCTGATTATTCCCAATATAGAAATCAATAGATTTTGATTGGATTTGAGTGATCTTCGTTTGAATTTTATTGATTGGCTAGCCTTGTTAAGGTGACAAAATTAATAGTTTGGTTTGTATCATGCTCATATTTGATTTGGTTATGATCCATGTGCTATAGTTAATAAACGGTTTGATTAAGTTTGATTGTTACGATTTTGCTCGGATCCGATTTCATTATCATTGGTATGCTATGACTGGTAAACGCTTTCGGGAAGATATTTGTTATGATGTTGTGTTGTGTAATTTTCTATCTTTGATTGTTTCCAAGTCAAGGATAATGACTTAGTTTCTTTGATGAAAACAATACACTCAGATACCATTCGTGCCCAAATAGGGAAATGAATTCAAATCATAACAACTGTGTGAAAATCTTAGATAGATCGATTCACTCTTAATCTAATTTAGCAAGTTTGTCCTATGAGTTGATTTCAGATTATAATTGATGCTCTGTATTTTATATTTGTGAAACGAATTGGTCAAACCCTGTTATGATTCGTTTGATTGAAATGATTATTGACTGTGCAAGGATCAACGATCGAAATCTATGACAAATTCTGTTTGATTGATCCTGTTACGATTTTGGTTATGTGTCAGTGTTGGTTTGAATTCGTTCACAATCCAAATCTTTTACTATACAGTTATCGTGATAATCCTGTTCGATGCGATGATTTCTCCCGTTGATGAGACAAGTATAACGAAGTGTTTGCGATTTGTTATGTTTTCAATTGAATATCAAAACGATCTCATTCGATTTGATGAGAAACGATTATGATGCTGTTACGTATGATTTCATTTACCCAAGTTGTAACAATAATCAAAACAAAGTATTTCTATCTTTGTATTCGATTAAATGATTTGAATCTTTTTGCTATATTGTTACAACTATAACAAGTGGAAAGTGATTTTGTTGGATTGGATCGTATCACATATGATATGTTTGATTATCGATTTCAAATTGGAGATGAAAAAACCTTATTATTGTTCGATTATGACTCTGAGGACCCAATTTTTTGGTAACAAAAGAACAGAGTAGTCCTATCGCTGTGTTCGGTTGAATCATTTTTTATCCTATTGAATGATAAAATCATTTTGATTCGTTTTCAAGTAATCATTGGAAGATAATTGGATTTAATTCTTTTAAAGATTTTGAATCGATTCTGATGCTGATTCTGTATCTCATTTTGACTAGCTATAGAATCAGATCATTCGGTAGCTAGTCTATAGAATGTAATTTTTATCATTTTATTGATAAAAGAGTCTTCTGACTTGTCTATTTTGGATCCTTTTCAGGTGAACTCGAATTGAATGGGATTTGATGGATAGTTTAGAGGATATTTGGATGAGTTATTTTCATTTTAGTTTCCTAGTTTAGTTGATCTTGGAAATATTTTCCCAGATTATGTAAGCAGTTTGATACTTTCCACAGGGAGGTTTTACCCTGTGGAAAAACTTATAAATACTTATTATTTTTGTAATAATACCATCCTCATTCGTGGGAGAACAAGGATATGGAATTTTAATACAGACTGAGACAGAATTTGATGTTCTGCTACAACTTTAGCTTTTCATAATATCAATATTTTGTTTCATGTTTATGTGTATCTATTTGCATTTGGTTAATGACTACTTTAGCTATCTTAGTCTTTTGCAAATGATATAATTTAATCAATATAATCCATATATGATTTTTTCCATTGCTTAAAAAACATAGCAATTACTTGTTTCAGTTTGTGAATGACAGATTTCTCTTCTTCATAAGTTGAATTATTAAGTATAAGTTTTTGCATAATAGGTTTCCCTTATTGCGGAAATTTATAAATCATATAATTGTTATGATTTTTTATGTCTTGTTTGTCCCGTAAACAACTCAAAGAGCAGTGTAGCCTATCGTTTACGAGAAGCTTCTGGAACATCCGGTGTGAGTTTCCTTCCTCCGACCAGCTTCGAAGTCATCATACATAGGACAAATTTGGAGCGTTTCCAGGTCAGTGTGTCATTTGTTTATTTAGTATATTATTAGTAGTAAGTTTAGTTAGATATATGTGTAGAATTAGTATATTAGATTGTTTAGTTTCAGTAAGTTTTATTTCTTGTTTATAAAATTATAAAATAAAAAAAGAAATACCTTTCTCTGTCTTAGGGCAGATTGCAAATGACTTTTCCAGGTTTTATTTAAATCTGTATTTTGTGAATATTGTATATTTTGTAGATAAGTTATATTTCAGATAGTAGTTAGTATAGTATTAGTTAGTAGTTTATATATATATAGATAGTAGATTAGTTAGTTTGTTTTAATAGTTAGTTTTAATTAGATTATTTAGATTAGTTCATTTTATTTATTAGTTAGTATTAGTTCATTTTAGTTATTGTTAGTTAGTTTTTTTTTTTTTTTTAGTTAATTAGTTTTATTTGTTTTAGTTAGATTAGTTAGTTTATATTAGTTTTCTCTTTGGTTTTACTAGGACCTTAGATCGGCCAACGGAGCCGCTAAACCCGTCAGGGTGGTTCATTCTAAACGACTTGGGTTATTAGAGAACCCCGGACCGGTTTCACTCTCTCAGTTGACGGACGGTCAATTTCGCCCATCAACAAATGGCGCTAGAAGGAGGGCCTGAACTTAATTAATGGCACAAGGCAATCACAAGACTCCTCCCCCCCCTAATCACTCACCTATAGTGACTAGAAGTCGTTCACACGATAATATTCCCCTTCAAACAACAACTACTTCAACCGACGATCCACATATCACAGTTGAGCCAGCAACCCCTAATCCTACAAGTGGTGACATACAAGAGATTGTTCGTCAATCTCTTATTAAAACACATAGTGCCTTAGCTCATCTTGGGCAACCAAACCGTCCATGGGGTCAACCTTTGGATTTCTCTGATATCAGAGAACAATTAGGTGACACTAACCTCACTGTGAATCCTACACATCCAAACTTAAATCCTGCTGCAGGAGGATCTGGGATACCTCCTTCACCATCTCCCTCATCTCCTTCATCTTCTGGAGGATATTCCTCTTCAGACGAAGGCAATTCACCTTCTCAGCCTTCCACACCCACTACCCCAATGGAAAATCAGAACAAACCTTCTAGACTCTGGTTGTACCAGAATGTTGTAGATGTACCTGGAGATCAACACCCTTTACCTAAACACCCGGAGAAGTGGCTTCCTAAGTTTGATCATGATTCCAAACAGATAGTTGAAGATCATATTAAAAAATTTATGTTAGCCATTAGGCTCTGCAATGTTGAACATGAAGACGTTGTCTGTAGGTTGTTCCCTTATACTTTTGAGGGTAATGCATCCACTTGGTACTTTGCCCAACAACCCCATACCATCGTGTCTTGGGAAAAGTTTGAGTGATGCTTTTTGGAAAAATTCGGAGATGGTAAACCTCCGAAATTCTTAGTCATGGATCTTTCAAGCTTAAAAATGAACCCAAAAGAAAAAGTTAAAGATTTTAATCAAAGATTCTTAACGCTTAAAAATAGAATCCCTGCAAATTCCATGCCTGCTGAGAGTCTTGTAATAGCTTACTACACTAAATATTTACATCAAAGTATAGCTATTTGGGTTAAACGATCTAAAAAGGTCACGTTGTTAGAAGCCTTCGAGGAGGCTAGTCAGATTGAAAAAGACATACTTAGTCTTAAGGACTCTTCTAGCAACGAAACTGAAACTAGTTATTCTTCTAAAAAGAAGATTGAAATTCTCCCCAGACCTACTCAAAGTAAAACACAACCTGAAAACTATGATTTGGAAAATTTAACTAAAGTTGTTCAAAAACTGTCGAATCAAGTTATAGACTTAAAAAGGTCAACTGAAGAAGCTTCCTCGAGTAAAGGACCCTACAAACCTCCTTTCTGAAATCCTTTTTCTACAAACCGACCTAATCCAAACCCCGAAGGCTTGAACCTAGAAAGTTTGCAATGTGCTCTTCAAACAATTCTAGAAGCCCAAGATAACTTGATACCCCCTGAGACCCCTTAGGAGGAAGTTGAACAGGAAACAGTTCAAGAAGATGAGTCTTCTCCAAACATCTTTGGACACTTCTTGGATAACATCTTTCAAGCTAACTTCGAGACTGTTCACCCTTATAACACTAGGAGTAAGACAACAAACAAGCCTTCTACCGAGAACACTAAAACTTCACTTCCAAAGCCATCTAAATCAGCAGAAACTAAACAGAGTAATGTCAGCCCTAACTTAGATTATGATGTTGTTGAAGATCTTAAAAAATTAAGGGCTAACATTTCTATTTATGAGTTGTTGAAGTTTCCATTTCTGTTACAAAAAA
>SNQJ01S0030950.1:37049-68672 GCA_010110895.2 Picea sitchensis
AATAATTTATTTTGTATTCACTTTGAATTATAATACACTCATCACTTCACTTTATCATTTACCTTTTAAAATATCTTAAACCAGTTTGACTACTTTGACCTTTTGGGGCTTCTAGATGACATATGAGGGTCCTCCAATTTCGTAAGGCCATAACTCTCAAACCATGAGGATTTATGCGACATTCCACATACCCCCAGAAATGGAATGACATGTACTATCCATATAGAATAGTATTACCTTCAAATATAGAAAAAATCATACCGTTATCCATCAAACAAACTTGGTTACATTACCCAAACCTGGGTTCTCCAACTTCACATGGTCATAACTCTCTAACCGTGAGGCGTTATGTGTTGTTCTACATACCACCAAAAATGGCATGAAAAGAACTATCCATATAGGATAGTTTCCCTAACAAATTCAATGTCCTTCATCTCATTATTCCATAATTAAGCATGGGTTCTCTTACTCTGCAAAGCGTCGTCCCGTGAGGGATTTCACCATAAGGGGGCCACTTTGGAGTTCATCCATATTTACTTCTTATCAACCATGAAAAAACAATAATGAGTCATATTTACATCAAATAATATTGGGTCCATTACCCAAACCTTTGTGCTATGGGGCTTTCTTCAAGGGTTGACATCAATGACAACCAACCTTAATCAACAGTGTGAGGGTTCTTGGAATTATACCTGCACAGGATATGCACGATCATTCGATTTATGACCTCGGTTTGGCCATTTGTCTGGGGATGGAAGTCCATGGATTTGTTGATCTTGGTGTCCAGTAGTGACCAGAGGCTTGACTAGAATGTGCTGAGAAATTGAATTTCCCAATCTGAGAAAATGGTTTGTGGGATTCCAAAATGTACCCATAATCATTCAAAGAAGATCTTGGCAGTGGCCTCTACGGTGATTCTCTTCTTGCAGGAGGCCAAAATTGTCATCTTAGAAAAGCGATCAACAACCACAAAAACACATTCATTTCCCCTCTTGGTGGACAGGAGGCCCGACATGTAGTCCATGGAGATGGATTCCTATGGCCTGTCAGGAGTAGGCATAAGGGTCTACAAGAAGTGGAGGACCTCATATACTTGTTGACCTCCTATTGAAGTTTCGACCAATAGAAATGTTTCTGCAACATTGCCATTGTCTTTTCGACGCTGAAGTGTCCTCCCACCCGACTGTAGTGGGATTCCTAGATCAACTTCGCTCGCTCAATTGATCGAACACATATATGGAATGCAGATATGGCCTAGATGACACAACATCCCATTTTGAAGATGAAAAATAGTGACAACTGTGTTTGCGCCCAACATTTGGTAGGTGGTGGCAAAGTATGGTTCTGTCTCATAGAGTTGGGTCCATCCAAAAGTCTCATGTCCACAAGAGTCTAGTACCATGGTGAGTTCTATGACTGGAGGTCTGCTAAGACAATGAACAACGCGGTTGGTGCTTCATGTTTTATACTTGATGTTGAGGTGTAATTGTTGCAAATATTTGAACCAATTCTTATGGCGGTCATTCTACAATTTTCCTTGTTTCTACATGAACTACAATGGCTTATGATCAATGTGGATGAATGTCTCCTTCCCAAGAATGTAATGTCTCCATTGGAGACAATATTGCATAATGGAGTACATTTGTTTGTCGTAAGTAGGGTACTTACAAACAACATCTAATAGTGTCTCACTATGATAGGCCACAGGGTGGTCGTGCTGAGTGAGAACAACGCCCACAACATAGTCTGAATCATCTATCTCGATCTCAAAGGGATGTTTCAGGTCCGGTAGTGAACGTAGTGTGGTTGAGCACAAGCACTGCTTCAAATCATCGAACGCTTGTTGTTGGGACCGGCCCCACACAAAGTTTTCCTTACCACCACCCCTGGTTACTTGGCTAAGGTCCCATGCAATATGGGAGAATCCCAACATGAACCTATGGTAGAAATTGGCAAGTCCCACGAAGCTATGAAGCTAAGTGAGTGTGGTTGGGGATGGCTAGTCACAGATGACTTGGATCTTGGTTGGATCCACATGTACATCATGTTGATAAAATATGTAGCCTAGATAATTGACCCTGTCCATGCCGAAGGAGAATTTTTCCAAGTTGGCGTATAGCTTGTGCTGCCACAAGGTGTGTAGAACCTGTGAAATATGCTGCAAGTGTTCTTCCCAAGTCTTGTTTTAAATGATAACCTCATCTAGAGACACCACTACAAAAGTATTAGTGAATGGTTGCAGGATATCGTCCATCATCCTCATGAAAGTGGCTGGAGCATTTTTTAATCCAAAGGGCATGACCAACCATTCAAAAAGACCTTCCTTTGAATTGAAGATGATATTCCATACATCTGTCTGTTCTATCGGGACCTGGTGGTATCCAGACTTCATATCAATATTACTGAAGTATTTGGCCCCCATGAGTTGATCAAGGAGGTCATATATTTGGGGAATCGGGTATCAATTTCTGACTGTGATTTTATGGCCCGATAATCAATTCAGATTCGTCAGGTTCCATATTTCTTATATACCAACATGATTGGGCTCCCAAAAGGTGATGAGATGGGATGGATGTGCCCCTTGTGGAGTAGTTCTTGGATATACTGCTTGATCTACTCATTCTCTAACATAGAAAAATGATAGAATGTCCCATTGGGAAGCAGTGCGTCAAGGTTTAGATATCTGAGTATGCTTCCATGACCTTATCCACTTGCTTCTGCTATGTGGAGAGGTCAGCCTCAGAGACCCTAGATGTGGTTGCAATCTTTTTCTCATTTTGAGAGAGAATCACGAAGAAGCCAAACTTCCCCACTTGAGAGATGACCTTCCTACATTGCTTGATAGAGATCAAGGAAATCACACTAGGTGGGACTGCCTCCGGTATCCTATACAATTTCTTGTTCAAAGTAATAATAACATTGTGAGGCCTAAACTCATATACAACATGAAGTTTCCATAAATATCGTTGGTCCAAAAGAATATTAAAAACTTCGATAGGGGCAATGTCACACAATACCTAGTATTTGAAGGGCTTCATGTCATATAACAGGCGACATTGTTGGCTGATGCAGATATCGCTTCCTTGGTGGAGCCATCCGATGGTGTAGGGTTGCGGGTGAGACACTCTCAGTAGGGCGAGTCACTTGAAAACCTCTGTTGATATGAGATTCTTCTAGCTTCTGCTATCAACAATGAAGTGCAATGGGGTACCCTTCACACACACATGTGAATACAAAAGATGCTCACCTTTCTCTGGCTCGTCTGGTTCACTGAGCTGGAGCTTGGTGGTAGAAACATTAACACTAGGTTCTGCATCAATGTTTTGTCTCCCCCTTTCTGGTTTTGACTCAGAGTAGGAACCCACATCTAATTCAGAGGCTTTCACCTTAGCCACCGGTGACTACTTTGAGAAGCAATAAGTAGTTATGCCATGGGCTCTTATGGAAGTCACACCACTTCACATTATCTTTCTTTTTCTTTCCAGTGTCCTTTGCTTGCAGCTTGGACTAGTTGTCCTGAGGTAGTCTGTCTTTGCTCTGTCCTTTGTTCTATGGGTTGGGGTTTTCCTTTCCTGGATTTTGCTGTGAAGGGTTCCCAGGCCCAAATTTCCTCTTCTTTTGTTTGATATTCTGCTCAAATTTAACAACATATTGGTAGGTTGTGCCCAAGGATGAGATGTCTAGAAACTCCATTTTGGCTTAGATGTATTTATGCAGACCGACGTGATACTTGAGCACCAGATGTTTCTTAGAATCTTTGATACCCAACTTGGTGTGCAAGGTATGGAAGATATTTGTGAACTCGAGCATTGCTTGGTCTGTTTCTTGCTACAGTGTGGTCCATTTTGTATACAGGTCGTCATAAATTCCAACAGGGTAGTATTTCTCCTTAATAACATCCTTGAAGGACTCCCAGGTGACTGCAACTGTAAATAATGAGGGTTCCTATGTTTCCTTCTACTCACATAAATTTTCCCACCAATCTTTGACATGGGGAATGACTTTGAGGAGTGCAAAAGTAATCTTTTCTCTATTCGAGAAGTTATGGACAGAGAAATACCCTTCTAGTAGATTCAACCATTTGTCTACAACATCTGCGTCTAGTTGGACTTCAAATATAGGAATATCGAAGTTGATTTGTACCTTGAAGGGGGAGGCGCCTCTGTTTGAGGAAGATGCGTCACCTGTTGGTAGCCACTGAAGGATTTGCAAAAAAATATCCATCATCTTGTTCCTCTGTTGCATGAGGGATTCCTGGAGCAACATTTTGAAGGGATTTCCTGTCTCGTCGTCTTTCTTTTCTCCCGCCATGAGAGGTTACTTGGGTTTCCTCAAGAGAAACAACCTCAAGACCCAATTCTTTGTACCCTGACCTCGTTGGGGACATGCATTAAGAACTACAAGGAGCAGACCACTCTGATACCACTGATCCAGATTTTATGAGAAAAATTAAATGAGTATAGATTATTATCAAAATATTCTTAACACATAATAACATATATACAGTAAAATTCGTTTCTATTCAATAAGAAAATAAGCTAAAACAATAAAATGCAATGGAAAACAATCTTGCTAGAATGGTGGCGGCTTATCTCTGAGAAGAGATGTGACGAATGCACTCATTCTATAGAGATGATTACAATGAGGCTCTCAAGACATTTTTACAATAAACAGGAATTTCAAAAACCCTAGACATCCCAAAACCTAACCCTAGGAGATGAAGCCCCAAAAGTCATGTGGGCCTTGTTTGGGTAAGTTAGTACATCAACTTCCTAGGGTCGTAACTTTTGCATATGATCTTCATTTTATGCGCACGATAGCCCATTGAAAAGGTATATCCGAGGAATACACATGATGTTTGTGGTGATCCCTACCTAAATATTTTGATTGTGGCGAGCCCTAAAAACGTTGTTTAGGGCCTCAAAACGGCCCTAGAAGTCAGGGACTTGAAAACTAGGAAAAAACTGCCAAACTGGAAAATTGTCGAAAACTTAGTTCTTATAGTCAATGTTTTTTTTAAATTTATTATAATGTAAAAGGCCTATTTTTTCATATAGGAAAAATTGAAGAAAAGAGATTACAAATGAATATATCTAGATCACGACCTACAAAAATGGCATCCAAAATTGTAACTGGGACCTCCATGAATGCTAGGCAACAAATTGATAGCACAACACTTGAGTTTTCAAGGGAAATAAAGAATGTTAGAGAGTGGAAATATGTGGAAGGTGAAAAAAAATTGGAATATTCTTGGTTTGCTAAATACAAGCAAGGAAACAATGGAGAACATCTATATTTGTGTTGTGCCAAGTTTGAACACGTGTAAGGAAATTATCAAGCACTTGGCTTGTTACGAGATATATGTTTGGTGCCAGATGCATATATTGTTTATGGATTTGTCAAACAAAGCATGAATTATATCAAGATTATATATTGTTTTAAATTGAGAAATTATAGCAATCATGAATGCTTTAAAGAATTATGTGCATCCATCATTAATGACATTGAGAAAGGCAATGTAAGCTTTTTTATTTTTATTTTTGTATCCTTTAATATTTTTAGTATCATGTTAATTTTTTATTTTATTTAACATGGAAATGTTATATTTTAATTTTACACGATTTTGTTGAATGACTTTCACATACGTTAGTGGGAATTTACTCTATAGAGAATAATATCATGGATGTCATCAATGCTTTTCATATTGAAGAGACACAAGAAGGAAGGAAAAAGAAATAAAAATTAACAAAGGTTGAAGTTGGAAGAGTAGACAGAGAAGAACATGAAAGAAGAAATAAAAGTCATCATTCTAGAAATCCTAAAAAGGTTACATTTGAAAATGAGGAAACTCCAAATGAAGATTTTGTTGAGATTAGTCCTAATGAGGTTATCACTCCTTCTCGCAAAAATAATAAACAAGATAAACACAAAAGAGCGATGACCGATGATGAGTCCATTCCTATTGATTATGAAGAAATCGTTGATTTAGATGAAACCCAATTCCATCATAAGAGGAAGAAAGAAAATGTTCTTGTTTATGATGAATCCATCATTAGCTCTGAATATTATAATGAAACTTCTAAAGGTAGCAGAGAAATAATAACACCGGGTGCTGATCTAGAGGATGGTATTATGAAAACAACAAAAAATGCCATTCGAAATAGATTGAGGATGGTGAACTTCATTGATCATGGCCATACATTTCAGTTGAATGTGAAGAAACTTTATAAACCCATAGAAGGGAAAGAAAAATATCAAATTAGAAAACCACATCACTTGCATATTCACAATTTGAAATCATTGATTAGGTACAATCCATATGCACATGTGGTTGACTACCTAGTTCTTGTTGACCAAATGGAAGTTCCTAGGAGGGAAGAATTTGATAGATCAAATTGTTTTGACTAAAAATATTATGTGATTGGAGGAAATCATTCTATAGAGGCTAGAAGATAATTGATGCAAGAATATCCCCATAATCCTCTTTTTGAGATAGTCAAATGCATAATTTATGTTGGTTTAACAGATTCAGAAACAAAGTTATTGGCATGGGATCATAACATAGAAAATGAGTAGATAATGTCCATAACTTTTGTTAGCACTAGAAATCACACCTATATATTTGTAGGTGTAAGCCCAATATCTATCAGAATTTGAATAATTAAATCAATTTTATGGTTGGTGGATTAGCAAGAAAGAGAGAAATAGATTGTCTGCAAAGTTATTCCATTGGGCATTGAGTCATAACATTCTGCGGATCAAAGGAAATCAAACTGCCTACCAGACAAAAGGGATATATAATGATGAATAGAAGAATTAAGTAGATACCACTAAGAAGAAATATTCATCAAGCAAATATCCTCTTTGCAAAATGAATAAAAAGAATACTTGAACATAAATCATGAAAGAAGACAATCACTGCAAATCCTTTGCAACTCATGAATCTCATACCCATGAACAACCATTGATCCTCAATGTATTAAATTCATTCAAGCAAGATGAAAATGTAAAATGGAAAAAAACTAAAACACAATTCGATAGTAACAACTCGCATGAATCTCTAATGGAAGAAATGTTACATTCTAATATGCCCAGGAGGCTTACAAATCATCATACACAACTAAACTTCTTCAAGCTCCCTCCTTTCTCTATCTAGTCCCTATTTGGAGTCCTCTCACTCATTAAATAGAAAATTACATCAATAATGTCTCTAGGATGTCACATCCTACTCCATGCATTGGATTCTATGCCTTAGAGATATGTGGCAAACACAAAATCCAACTAATTCCTTGATTCCTAGAAGTTGTCTTTTAGAATAAATGCAACTACAACCATATCATTGCATGGAGATTTAGAGGAGTTGAATATTAGGTACAATTGTCACTTGGTGTCTAACATATCTCTAAGAACCCATTTGAACCTTCTCAGACAGGTGGAAACCCTCCTACAACTCGGATTTATCAGATTGTTAGAGTTTGCATCACCTTTGACAACATGTGTTGTGAACTTTCTTGTAGGTGATGATTTCAATGTTTCTCCCAAAATATGAACTGGTTCAGGCTTAGTTTTGGTCAACAAGTCAATAATATAATTATTCATATCCAAAACAACTTTAAGAAGAACCCAGATCAACATTTAAAAGTTATGATGAGAACATGACTCTATTGTGTACTAATTCTCTACATGCTATCCCAAAACTACTAGTTCGCAGCATGCAAAGTTGGACTAGGTTTTAAAACAGATTTATAATACTTCACACATATGAAGAGGAAAATGATTTTTGGAAATTTAAAACATCGGTCCTAAATGAATCACAGTTGAGGAGGGTTTGGTCTAGCAGAAAACAAAGGGTTCACAATGCACAGTTTGTAGCGCATAGGAAGTTTGCAGCAAATGGAGTCATAGTTGCAAGAATAAGCTCCAAGTTACCCTTTGACTAGAAAACATGTATAATGGGTCTTCATAAAGTTTTGAAGGACAATAATGTGCAAGCTAACTAGTAAAAGAGGAGTTCACAACACCAATTGTATAAACCAGTTTGCAGCGCTAATAGTTCGTAGCAACAATATAAAGTGGTTACAAGGAAGAAATATAATATTGCATTTGGATGATGAGAACATGTAACAAAAGACTGCATGAAGGCTTTAAACTGAGAGACATATATGACCAAAAATTTCCCTCTTCTGCTATTGATGAAAATGACCATTATGAATGAAAAGACTTTTGTAACTATACTCTGATCAAATTTCTAAACCTTGACTCCTGTACATTTCATGTGTTAACATTTGGCTCCACAAGGGATGGAGACTTCCCTATGAGCCTCCAAGAACATGGCAGTTCCAGTACCTTATCCATTGATCCTTGCAAAATATAGACCTAATATCTCCTTTGCTCATTTATTGAAATCTGAAAATATTCTCACACTGCAACCTGACCACACTATGAAAACTGAAGGAAATGTTGAAAAGGTGAGATTATTTATGTACACCAACTCTACTCCAGAAAAAAACTATGATAAAGTGTATACAAATTTCCATTCTAACCATTCAAGCAATTGACTGAGTAGCTGATATATTTGCATATATTTTTTTAGAATAAAAAATTGAAACCGAATAAAAAACTCATCATAAAACTGAACTCTAAATTTACATTCGGACTGTGGTAAAAAAAATTCATTGACGAAATCCTCCAAATAATATGCTACAGGATCGTGGAAGGCATGAAAAACAAATCTTAACTGATAATCAATAATGCATACCTCAGTTTGGTCTTCATAATTGAATTGATCCTGCACAATATTTTCTTCATGGTTGAAAGGTTTTTGCATGCTTTCTGTTTTAATGAAAGCATAAGGTATCAATTGTGAGTCTCCATGTAATCCATAAGAATAAAATGAACTCTCTCCATTGTTGATCGCTTCTTCTTTTGGCTTAAGAAAATCATTTTCAGACTTGATGAAATCTTGAATTTGCTACTCAACATTTCTAGAAGAAAGGATAAATACTTGTTCATGATCTTCAACAACGCTATCTAAGTGTACATGAGGACTTTTCAATGGTTCATCATCATTTGTTTCAGCCAAGTTATCATCTTCAATATCATATTGTTTTTATTTTCAATCTCCTCTTGCATAGAAGAGTTTGAAATTTCTTCTAGAAGAACTAACTCTTCTTTAATCTCCTTTTCAAAAAGATCTTCATAAATCTCATCACAAGGGAAACATTATATTGTCTGTTGATTAAAAGACTCAAGCTATTCAAAACAATCTTCAAGAAGTATGTCAGGAGAATAATACCTTTTACAATGTTTGTTGAAAGCAACATGGAAATATCTCAAGGGACATATGTTATAAGAAGGAAGAGAAAAATACCATTCTCGTGCATCACCCTTTAAAGAGTACATAAACATTTTCATCAATACATCCTCGTGAAGTATGCCTAACTTATCCATGCATTGATGAAATGTAACAAGATGTTGGGTGGGATTATCCTCCTTATCTTATTTGAAAATAGGAAGATAATCCATTCATTATGATGGAGGAGGCACTAGATTTGGAAAACTAGGAACAACTGAAAAATTGAGAGGTGCAAACCTTTGTGCCAATATAGCCTCCATGGCCTTTGTCATCCTAAATCAATGAAGTACCCAACATATCCTTTCTTCATGGAGTGGAGTCGCCAGGTGAATGATGCATTCTGAATATGTTTAGCTTTATTTCACCATCCAAAGCTGGATCTAATTAATGTCGTTCTTCCAAGGAATTTATTCAACTTCGTCCCCGACAATGATGCCAAAAATGTTAACACTAGAAAGACCTAGATTGTTGTAGTTGTAAGCCCAATACCCATCAGAATTTGAATAATTAAATCAATTTGATGGTTAGTGGATTAGCAAGAAAGAGAAAGAAAGAGAGAAACAAACTATCTGCGGATATATTCCATTGGGCATGGAGTCATACCATTATGCAGATCAAAGGAAATCAAGTTACCTACTAGAAAAAAAGGGCTATATAATGATGAACAGAAGAATGAAGTAGATAACACTAAGAAGAAATATTCATCAAACAATGATCATCTTTGCAAAATGAATAAAAATAATACTTGAACATAAATCATGAAAGAAGGCAATCATTGCAAATCCTTTGTAGCTCATGAATCTCCTACCCATGAACAACCATTGATCCACAATGTATTAAATTCATTCAATCAAGATGAAAATGTAAAATGGAAAATAGAGAAAACAAAATATGATAGTAACAACTCTCATGAATCTCTAATGGTAGAAATGTTACATTCTGATATGACCAACAAGCTTACAAATCAACATACATAGCTAAACTGATTCAAGCTGCCTCTTCTCTCTCTCTCTAGTCCCTATTTAGAGTCCTCTCACTCATTAAATATAAAATTACATCAATAATATCTCTACGAGGTCGCAACCTACTCCATGCATTGGATTCTATGCCTTAGAGATATGTGCCAAACAAAAAATCCAACTAATTCCTTGATTCCTAGAAATTGTCTTTTAGAATAAATGCAACTGCAACTAGCTCATTGCATGGAGATTTAGTGGAGATGAATATTAGGTAAAAGTTTCCCTTGGTGTCTAAATGATCTCTGAGAACCCGTTCTAACCTCCTTAGACAGGTGGAATCCCTCCTACAACTTGAATTTATCAGACTGTTAGAGTTTGCAACACCTTTGACAACATGCGTTGTGAACTTTCCTGTAGGTGATGATTCCAAATTTTCTCCCAAACTATGAACCAGGTTAGGATGATGTTTGGTCAGCAAGTCAATAATATAATGATTCATCTCCAAAATGTTTTTTAAAAGAACCCAGATTGACATTTAAAAGTTATGATGAAAACATGACTCTGTTGTGTACTAATTCACTACAAACTATCCCAAAACTACCAGTTCGCAGTGTGCAAAGTTGGACTAGGTTTTATGACAGGTTTGCAAGACTTCACGCATCTGAAGAGGAAAATGAATTTTTAAAAGTTAAAACTTTGGTCCTAAATGAATCACAGTTGAGGAGGGTTTGATTTAGCAGAAAATAGAGGGTTCACAACGCTAGTTTGTAACTCACAGTTTGCAGCACACAATTTGCAGTGCACATGAAGTTTGCAGTAAATGGAGTCATAGTTGCAAGAATAAGCTGCAGGTTACCCTTTGAATAGAAAACATGTATCTTGGGTTTGCATAAAATTTTGAAGGACAAGAATGTGCAAGCTAAGCAAGAAAACAAGAGTTCAAAACACCAATTGTACAAACCAGTTTGTAGTGCTAATAGTTCGTAGCAATAACAATTAGCAACAATATACAGTGGTTACAAGGAAGAAATATAAGCTTTCATTTGGATGATGAGAACATGTAACCAAATAATGCATGAAGGATTTAAACTGAGAGACATATATGACCAAAAATTTCCCTCTTATGTTAATGATGACAACCACCATTATGAATAAAAATACTTTTGTAATTGTACTCTGATCAACTTTCTAGACCTTGACTCCTGTACATTTTATGTGTCAACAACTATCATTCAAAGGGTGAGATTTATTCATAATGAGTTTTCTAAAATATTTCGTGGGGAGAGATCAAATGTTGATGCAAGTTTTGGAAGCAATGTTGTATGGAAATAGGCTACCCAATTGATGATGAAAATCTAAAAGAAAAAAATCACAAAAGAAGTGATGTATTTAGAATTGTGGATATATATTTTCAATTGGGATTTACAACTGGATAGGTATGAGATTTGATAGATGATATCTTCACCCTAAGGGAAAATATTAGTATAAAAAATCATAGAGTTAAGAAGGACAAACCATTAATATGTGGCACAAGTAAGATAGGTCCTGAAATAAAAAATCTCCCAGAAGATATGACTATAACACATTGGAGAACGATACAAGGAGTGAAGGATGAGAAACTTATCATAGATATATTATCACGTGTAAGGTCGAGTGAATTGTCAATGGAAGAAATGTGTGATGAATTTAAAAAGTAAGTTTGTTGAGTTATTTTTATTTATGTTAGGACAAGAAAATTTACTTTTTTAGTTTAACATATCAATGTTCTAAGTATTTTATTATATATATCATTATATCATTATTATTATTATTATTTAGTCACAAGGTGTATATGAGAATACAAGAGGAAATGGTTAAGATGTTGAATGAAGAAATTTGGGATGATTCTAAACTCAACTATCCGGATTCAAGCTCTACAACAATATTGAAATTGTTTTTTGTTGCATTCAAAAAGGTATGTTGATTTATTACATTCATATTATTTGTTTGTAGGTTAATATATTTATATTTTAATAGTTATAGATATATAACTATATGTTTGTTTGTTTCATTAAATATGACAAAGAAGAATGCAGATGGGGTACCTGAAATATTCAAAACATTTATTCAAAAAGCCAAGTTTAAAAGAGAAAGAAGGAGACGTGTTCAAACTGTTGAAATTGATGACACCCTTGATCACTACATTTGGAATGGGTTCGACATTATTCAGTATAAAGTTATATTAGGTGATTGTGAACAAATTGCAAATATTCTTCCTAAAAAAGAATACTCCCTAGTTATTGAGGATATCCCTCATGGTTATAATATCCAAAACATTAGATATGATACTTAGCCTTATACTTACCAAGATTTCAATAAAGTGCTTATGGGATTTATGGAAGTCACAACATCACCATTTTGGAGATTTCTGGTTTTTCATTCAGACACACAACAAGGATTAGTACAATCAAGCTTTAAGGGAAAATAAAAGACAAGGATGCAGTTTATTTGGTAAGATATTGAAAGTGTATGTTTAGCAATTAAGATTAGATTTTTTTTAATTAATTCACAAGTTAATTGAATATTCACTTATTTATGTTACATGCATAAACCTAATATTCGTAGCTCCAATAGAGAACCATTTAAATGTGATTTTGAGAGTATACATCTTGCAACCTGGACAAAAGATGATTCTTATAATTCTATTCTTGTCAATGTAAAGGATGGATGGAATCCTAGTAGTTTATTGGTTTACAATGTTGTGGTTAGAAAGATAACATATGAGGAAAATTATTTGAAAAGAGAGATAGTTAACATTTATCAAAAACCACAAGTATTAATTAATTATCTTATAGATACATTTTCAAATGAAGGAGATTGGGTTTTAGATTTGTTCTCAGGTTCAGGTAATAATTATGATCTAACATTTATGAAATCATACTTCAATCTTATCTTATTTTTAATTTATGTATTTTTATAGTATTTAACTTCATTATTTATTTTGTATTTTGTGATTAGGTACAACATTAGCGTGTTGCTTATAGAAATGAAGAATTTGCATAGCTATTGAAAGTGACCCAATACAGTGCAATTTATTCAACAAAACTTTAATGTTATTCCAGCTCTTCCGTATGAAATGTAAGAATTTGGCTTGAGGAAATGAGATTTTAGTGAATCAAAGGTGGAAAAAATGTCAAAGGAACCTCAAGTACCATTAGGAGGATTGATTGGAAATGATCACTTTGGAGAACTAGCGGATATCAAAGACCCAATGGAAGAGAAAAATGACACAATGGAAGCACAAAATGATGTTGAAGAAGATGATAATGTGTTTGTTTAGAATGATCAATTTGGGATATATGATATTATTGATTATTTTTAAGATGACCTTGAAGACGATGCTCAATTTTGCAAATTTTTTATGAGATATAAATGTAATGTTTTGACTTTCATATTTTAAAATAAGAATGAATATGTATCTATTGTTATTTTATGATGAATCTTTTTTATTGTTTTATTTTTACTTTTATTTGTATGTGAATCATTATACTAGGGAAAATTTTATAAAATTTTGTCATTTTTAACTTCAAATGTATAAAAATATGGAAAAAAATGTTAATTGTTTTATAAAAGTTTCACTTTTCTTTTATTCAATTATGTCCATAAAAATGTTTTATTTGACATGTTTTTTTAAATGAATACCAAAATGTATAAGTTTTTTATTATATATGGTTGTAAAATGTAGAATTTTTTGCCAAATATTCAAAAATTGTGTTATTTAACTACAATTATTTTCTATGTATTGAAGTGAAGGTAAACAATGTGTTAAAAATGATGTTTTCCACTATATTTTAAAAGTATGGAACCATAATATGGAAAATATTAATTTCAAAAAAGTAAATGGTAAAAAATATTTTTAAGATCGAAAGAAGCAATGAAAAATGACTAAAAACACCGTTTAAAGAAAAGAGTAAATAAATTTAGATAATAAATGAAAAATAAGCGAGCCAAGCATTTAAAAATGAAATGTGGAAATGTCATGATGGAGAAAATTCAAAGAGTATAAAAGAACCACCTAAAAGGAGAGTGGGGTGCTTCATGGAGTAGCACCATTTTTTGTGAGTTCAACATATTGACCCCAAAAAAAAAAAATGGGAACTCTGTAGAGTTCTCGTTAAATTTGTATGTTGATTACATCTGACATGCTTGAAAACTTAGTTGTCCCTCTAAATTTGACATGAAGAATCTTGATGATACAAATTGTATTTTGGGCATAGAAATTAAAAGTCAGGAAAACATGGAAACTATGGATTTACAGAAATGAGAGAAAATGTAATAAGACAATGTAGGTTTAATATCTTGAGGAATGATGGATTCGAGTTCCTATTCTTGTGGGTGTAAAATTATCTGGATGATTAACCAAAGTCTGCAAGAAGGAAGAGAACATGTCTAGCATTCCATATACCATTCTAATAGTTGGAAGTTTGATGTATCTGATGGTATGCACTAAATTGGGCAGTACATGCTGATTGAGTTTTGAACATGTATGCAAAACTAGGGAAGGGAACATTAGTTAACCCTGATATTAGAAGCGTTTCCAGATTATCTCAATTTTCTAGTTATGGATTGTCTTGTATAGGAAGACCACAGGGATTGAGGCCAGTGTTGGACATACATGAATTTGTTGTTACATATTGGATTGGAGAGTAAAGTCATAGAAGATCTATAAGTGGGTATGAGTTTAACCTATTTGGAGGAGAAATCACTTGGATGAACAAAAGACAGTCTATAGTGACACTCTCAACTTTCACTAGAAGTTGAATATGGAAACCACTCATGCAAGCAATGAAAGTATGGTTACAAATATTTTTTTTTTTTTTAGGTAGGTTGGGTACAAAAAGCTGTAAGGATAGATTGCTTGATAGCAAAGTTACAATATTCAGATGAATAGCGACTTATCATTCAACAATAAAGCATATTGATGTTCAATATCACTTTGTGAGAGACATGGTTGAAAAGAAGGTGTTGTGATGAAGATTTGAGGAGAATTTGAAATGTTGTACATTCAATTAAAAATACATTGAGCACATTTTACTTATTTCTCTTGGTTGGGGATGTGTAAATTTAAAATACAGATTGTTGACTATGTGAAGCTATAAGCTGCATGTATGGAAAAGAGCAACAAATTGGGAGAAGAGTTGGGTATGTGTTAGAGTGGCTTTTTCCAAATTGATCCATGTGATGGCATTTGATATGGGAGTAAAGGGGGTTTGGGGGTGCATAGAACCCCCCAGCCAGGAGGGTTGTGCGGGTTCAGGGGCAAGAGCCCTCGAGAAAAAAAAATGGTCCATTTTGCATTCATTTTTTGAGTGGTTTTTTGACGGGTTTGTAGGAGTGGACAGTTTCCTATTAAAGATTTAGGGTTGTTGACTAATCTATAGGTAAATGGATTAAGGGGTTGGATGTCGATGTCATATATGTATATTGTAAACAATGAAGAGAATGATGAATAGAATATTAGAATTTGATAAATAGGTTGATATTTTTTTTTCTGGTTTGGGTTTCAGGGGTTAAAATATCTGCAGTGTGTGTTTCATTGTATCTTTTATATTTACTAAAGGAATTATTTTGTAGTAATTAATTGTATAGGGTTAAAATATACATATCTAAGCATATGAAGTAAGCACATAATGGTTCATCAATAGGGCATCGGGTCTCAAATTGGAGAATAGAAAGGACTAAGTCTGAAACTATTCAGATATGAATGATAGCTCATTCAAGCATGTACATGATACCATTGTAAGTGTTGGATTACTAGAGGGGGTGGTGAATTAGTAATAAAGAAATATAATCCTTTTTAACCATATATAATCCAAATATTTATACCAATGTAGCATTATCATCCAATAATCTGAGTAAATAAAGCAATGAACTTTAGATGAATAATGTTACACATACGATTACACCAATGTTTCGTGGAACTAGAAAGGGAGAAAATATACATAGAATGTTTTTCTTGCCTAATGCTTAGATAATTGCATTCATTGGAAGCACAAATTCCTTTGTTTTCAGTAGTATTTGGAAGGTCTCCAACCCTAGTTTATAAATACAACATGAGGGAAGATCAACAATTCTGTTAAGTTTAGCTAGGAAGGAGGATGCAATATCTATGTTCTCCATTTCTAGGCTGAAGGTGCTTTCACAATGACTGTCAACACCCTGTCCAGCCCATTTCTTGATATGCAGTAGAATGGTGGTCATTGTCACTCTATCACTTTGAGATATCACGATGTAACTGTTTGATAAATCGCACCAGGGCAATGCGTACCAATAAAATTCAGCCATGCATCAGCACGTACCAGCCTATATATTTTGTACCATGCATGGTGCATCAACCGCTAACTGTATATTTCTGTTAATGGCTTGTACCATAAACTGATTGCATCAGCATCTATGTACCAAGTATGTGCAATCATGTGTCAACTAATCGCTATGATATAATAACCAACATCATCTTCTGCACCTCAATGGCCGTAGTACCAACTCATCAGCTACTTGTCTCTTATATACAACGTAATATTGAGAATCCCTCATCAATTTCATGTCCAAATCAATTTTTAATCACGTAATAGACCTGAATTAACATATGATCACGGCTTTAACAAACTTTTACCTTTAACAATAATAGGGCTAGCATTTCAGTAAACCTTTCTTTGGTCCTCACATTGACTAGTTTGGATTAGTCGACAACCAGCGAGTAATCGTAACTATGTACCTCTAATGAATTAAGATCTAAAAATGATACCTGATGTGATTATGTTTTTAATACCGCATTCTCTAGGTTTCACTTTTTGGAACCTCTTAGAAAAGGATTATAGCAAAAATGGCATACCTTTTTGAATTTTGGATTTTTCACAGAATGAAATTGTGACATTCACGGAATATTTGTTGTATGGATCTAAAAATACTGCGATTATCTGGAATATATAACCAACACATTTGATCTTATTGAATTTTATCTTTTATGAAGAAGTTATAGCGTTTTACCGAAACACTTGTTTTAAGACTGAACGGACTAACTGGAAACTAGTATACATGTAGTGTAACTACAAAATACAATGACCCACAATCAAAATTTGTACCGAATCGATGGATATGTTTCCTGGGTGACCTATCAGTTATGAAGTGGAATCATTCTATAAAAAGTTAATACGAAAATGGTAGGATGACACAATAAATATATAGCCAAACATCATCAAAAGATTTATTATCCATATGAATTTTAGATATTTCTTCGCTGCGCTTTATCTAAATTAGGCTTAGATATCCTTTGGTTATCGATTCACCTATAGATATTCAATGTCCTCGGATTTAATGTTAAATGATGAGAGGATCTTGCCTCTTATTTATATACTTTCAAATGTAGCTTTCTCCGAGGTTTACTTTAACCATCAACCTTTCCTTATTTTAGAGTTAACTAACTTCGCTTACTTACATTGATATAGTATTTTCTCCATTAACTTTGTTATTTCAGTAATTTATTTTTTCCATGACTTATTATTACCTCATCACTTCGCTACACCTCAAAGGGGTTGCAATACCTAACCATGTTAACCCGCTTTCCTTATTTTGGGGATAACCCACTTCTAACCACTTGTCAAACAGTAGTTCTCATTAACTGTTATTTAAATAATTTATTTTTATTATTTACTTTGAATTATAGTACACTCATCACTTCAATTTATTATTTACCTTACAAGAGGCGTCTCTTCGACCACTTTAACAACTTTGACCTTTGGGGCTTCTAGATGACTCATAGGGTTCTCCAACTTCCGCATGGCCATATCAACTCCTCTTAGTGAGGTGGCGTTCATACTGCTTGGAAGTAGCGCTGACGTACTATCCATTTAGAATATTATTACCTGCAAATTTATCAAAAATGATATTGTTATCCATCAAACAACTTGGGTCCATTACCTGAACCTAGGGTCTCCAATACCTTCAAAGGGTTGGTATCATGATGTCAGGCATATCAACGATCTCATCCAACACAGCATTGAGGGAAAAACTCTTATGAAATAATGAAATCATGTCATGAAGTGAAGTTATATCCTCTGGACGTACCGCCATCCTCGCCGATGCGTCTGCCCGGTCAATGAAATGGCAAAGAGGTATTTTCATCAGGAACTTTCTCCTAACTAAAATTCCCTCTTTCCATGGTGTTTCCTCAAATAAGACATATAAAGAAAGAATTCAAAATCATTCATTTTGGAGTATAAATAACTTTCAGTCTGGTGAAGATACTCAAAGGAAAATGAAGTGGTTTTGTAAATATTTTTTCACTTGTTCTTTGGTGCCCACATAATCAACTCTGACTTTATTTTCTGCAACCTATTCCCATAAAAAATGACACTTTATTGGAATGTTATTTGTATTGAAGTGCATCACTGGGTTCTTTGAGATAATGATGGCACTTGTATTATTATCACCTGACTATGTGGAATGGGTTCATCGTTTTACTCCTTTGTATATACAATGATTTTTCATCAAAGAACTTGTGGCCTGGCATGTTGTTTATTTACCGGTAACGCATATATCGAAGATAAGATAATGATAGTTTTCTTTCGCCAACCGCCTTGATACTAAACACTCATGTAGGAGATGTTTTGCACTCCAGTTAGCTACGTAGGTCATCAATACATCTTTAATCGATGCATGTAGGATATAAGTGATAGATCATTTCTTTTGGATACCATAATCAAGCGCTTATATTTCCACTTTGGAATATAGAATATACTAACAGCAGCCAGCGTGAAGTTCAACTTTTAGTGCTTTGCTTGAAATACAGTACCCTTGTCCAACTTACCGCATTACATCTGGTTTGGATCGGTATATAGTAGACTACCAATCATTGATATGTATTTCCTCTGATATGTAGAATTCGAATCATCATATTTTCTCAAACAAAGTATATCAAAAAAATGCTAAAGAGGTTCGGAATTGGTTTGCAATCTTCCATTAAGAACCTCTTTAGCATTTCTATGAAATACTTGGTTTGAGAAATAAAATTCCTTGGCTTCTTTGACATATATACTTCCAGAGAGGATAGTTTCTCCGAAATGGCATTTCAAAATTTCGATTACATATCCTTTGCAATTACATTAACGCATCATCATCACTACCGAATATATCATCAACATAAACTTCAATTAATAAATACTATCTTGACTTACCTTGATGTAGAGGTTTGTTTCTGCACTTCATTTTCTGAACGCTGTGTGAATTATTTTATTGATCTAGGTACCATGCTCTAGAGACTGTTTTAGACCATACAAGAGTCTTCTTTAATTTACATAATTTCGTTCTCTAACAATTGCGAAATCGATACGGATTTGTTCAATGAACTTCTTCTTCAAGTTCTCCATTGAAAGATGATTTGTCCACCTGATACACTTTACATATTTTTGGAGCATGCATAAGCTAAAAGCAATCAAATTGCTTCCATTAAAACTGGGGCAAATGTCTCATCAAATTCGATTCCTTCCACGGCCTTTACATGCCAATATAAAACGTTCATTGTAACTTGCCCATATTCATTCAATTTATATTCCCTATATACCCACTTTGTGCCGATCATTCTTATTCTTTTGGTCTTTGGAACCAATTCCCAAATTAATCATTTTCTCTATTTGATCCAATTCTTCATCCATGGCCTTATTCAAAATTTATCCTTGTTGGCCTCTTGAAACAATTAGTTGATCGGTATATAAGGGTGCTAGGTGTTTTTGTTCTGGTGAACAAATTCCTTCTTCTAGTCTCAACTCACGCATCTTTGTTTTAGATAATTTGATCTTGAAGGATGATTCTTCTATACTTCATTGCTAGGTGTCTTTGGAGATAAATGTTGAACTTGCTCTTCTACTTATCTCCGGATCGTCTTTAAAAATGCTTCCCCTTCTACTTCTTTTTCATGTTGTTTATTCTTACATTAAAGCTATTCCATTAATTCATTTCTTCTTCCTTCAATTCTTGTCTACTTGTTTAATAAATTGTTACGTTGATGCTTCCGACTTTGTTTTAATCTCGGTTGTAACTTATACATGTATTTCCTTGTGCCCGAGTAACCAACAGTATATAACAATCCCACACATGAGATTCAAACTTTCCCATTACGCCATCTTCTCTTTTGATGTAGCATTTTGCAGCCCTGAAGTGCTTCTTCACATTTCTTTGGTCTTCCTTTCCCTTAGCTTGTAGGGAGTTTTTACCGGTGTTGTTTCTAACCATTACTTTGTTTTGAATGTAGGATGATGTAGATTCCCTGGCCAAAATATGTCGATTTGGAATCCATTAGCATTTATTGTTAGAACCATTTCACGTATTGTCCCTATTCTTTCTTTCAACAACTCCATTTCGTTGATGTGTCCACAACATGAAAGCGGATAATTGCCTTTTTATTCCATGAAGTTGACGGTGATCCATAAATTCCTTTGAAGTGAACTCTCATCCATTATCAGCATCTAAAACATTTGATTTTTGAATCCATTTCATTTTTCAATATGTTCTTGTAATATCTTGGGGACTTTCAAAGCTTACATTTGACTTATTCTTGAGAAGTAAATTAGATTAATTCTTGTAATCATCATTGTAACATATAAATATTTCTCACCTTTTAAACCCTTTGTTTTAGAGTTGAATTAGCTTAGATCAATATGCATAATTTTGAGTGGTCTTGTTGTTGAATATTGCTTTTGATTTGAACTTGGTATTTGTTTGCTTTCCTTCATTGACAATGCTTTCATAAAGTGTTGGTTGGTTTTCATGATCTAGGGCATTTATCGTGCTTCTCTTTCGACTTTGTCAAGGTTATCAAAATGTGTGTGGCCCATTCTTCTATGACATATCCCAACTTTCATCTTCCTTTCCTAGACAACACTTTTTCATTTTCAATTTCGCTTACTTGGTAATATGTTGCTTGAAGTTCTCGAATTTGTAGCAATCAATTTTCCTTCTTTTTCTTATCTCACACTTTTGTGAATCAAAAGTAACTTTATGAACTTGGTCACAAATTTTACTCACACTTAAAATATTATATTTCATACCTTCTACTAGTAGAACATTTTTTTTTTCATTCTTGTTCCCAATTATGGCCGATGCAGCACCAATGATTTTAGGCTGAATAATCGTTTTCTAATGGGATTGATCCATGCCAACTCCTTTCTTAAGAAACTCGTCTCTATCACTTGTCATGTGTTTTGAATTCCCACTATCAACATACCAACCAAATTTCTTACCTTGAAAAGCACGTAGGCGGTGTGCATTCTTCCGTTGTTGTATTGATTCTTCTTTTCTTATCCATGTCCTTTTCGAGGGATCATGTTTGTGATTGTTGTTGTTTTGTTATGATTATTTTGAAGGAACAGTCATTCTACAATCTTTGTCCATGTGTCAAAATTTGTTACACTTGTAACAATCCACTTTAGTGCTTAATGATTCAAACTTATTGTAACTTCTTCTCCATGTTTCACTAGGCCTTCTTAGGATGGCATTTTGTGTATGACTTTCAAAGTTGTATTTGTTTTATTAATTTTCTATTCTGAATTCAGCAACTTCTTGTCAAAATTATTACATGCATAACATAAACCAAAAGATAGTTTGATATTTGAGGTTAAAGATCTTGCTTATAGAAAGGAGGTGCTCTTATGAATCCCTTCTTCTTCACGGAATTATATATGTTTACGTTGATTGTTGATTAGAATATGAATCTTCTTGGTGGAGAGTGTCCCTATAATTTTATCTGTAGACCTTCCTATCCCTTTGATTGTTTATAGATTTTTGGATATGTTGTGTTATTGTTTTGGGCCAGTCCTTTACATTTGATTGTATCCAAGTACCGGAATTTTCATGAAGTTAGTCCCTTTGACTATGATAATGTCATTCAAAATTTTGAGTTGTTCTACATAATATTCTTTGAATATCCTTTCTTAATGTGACAATCTGCTTCCAGATTTTCAATGATCCACATCTCTTCCTTCTAGTTGTTCTTTGAATTTCTTCAATTATTTATCTTCTTCAATTTGAGACCTTCAAAATTTTGATCATTTGTTCTAATTCATGAATGTCTTCTTTCTTATTATTCGCTTGTAGCTTCTTGTTTTCCTCTTTTCTCTTAGATAACTTCTTAGCTCAAAAATTCCTCTCGGTAGTTAAATTCTTCCTCTTCAATTTCTTCTTGACTTCTTCATATTCTTGTTTGGAAAACACATTCATATTCTTCTTGAGTCTTTTTTATCAAAGGAATACTTCCATGCATAGAATACTTTTTGTCTCAACATCCTTGTCTTCATCAATACGATGATGGGAAGGTAATAACTAACTTTGGTGCAAAAGTTTTTCTTAGAAACTTTCTTTGTGGTTATTTTTTCCTTTATATGTTTGTTTTTTGTTTTGAGTAACCTTCATCATTTCTCTTTTTCTTATGAGGACATTTGTTAGAAAAATTACCGGCTTCATCACAATTAAAAACAAATTAAAGGAATCTTACCTCTATACATCATTGGTTCCCCATTGGATCTTTGACAAATTTGGCCACTTCTTCATCATCTTAGGGCGCGCCACTATTGCTTCCATGTTCTTTTCTTGTTTCTTTTTCCTTTTTCTTTGATCTTTGGATTCTTTGAAGGCTTCTTCTTTGTTGAAACTTCGAAGGAGAATGGGTAATAAATATAATAACACAATACATAATCCAAGTGTTATATATCAATGTAGCATTATCATCAATAGTACTTGATAAATAAGCAATGAACAAATGAAAAATCGTACACACATACAAAGTACACCGGTTTTTTACGTGGAAACCCAAAGCGGTAGAAAACACATAATGATTTTTTTATATGTCTTGAAGAATTACATTCATTTGGAAGCAAAAACTTCCTTTGTTCTCCATATACAACCGGAAGGAAGCTCTAACCCTGAACATCAAGCTACAACTTGAAACAAATCAATTCTGGCGCGAGGAAGGAGGTTACAACTATGTTCTCGGCAAGGTGACACAACCACCTATCGCTTGCTTCCATCCAGCCCAATACGGCCATTATAAAGTGATCGTTGGAACCACTATCCCACACTATCGCACAGGATATCTTTGACTGTAAACTGTACCAATAAACTTACCAAACAACCCTATACCAATAAGCAGACCAGCCATCCCAACGCAATACCTCAGCACGTACCATAAACAAGTGCATCAACCATGCACCAACACAATGCCAAACAACGTAATCAGCACGTACACCGCCATAAAGAATTGCATCCAACCATGTACCAATTATGTACCAATCGTGTATCAACTACTTATCAATCGTATGAATCATCAATATGTACCAACATCATAAATTATACACCTCATATATGTCGCTCATCAACTTCTTTTGTCATCCATGTACCCAACATGTACCTCAACAAAAGCCCTCATCAATTTCATCGTAAATCCCCGGTTTTGTAACTCTGCAATAGACTTGTTGTATATGATCGCATAAGCGTAAACCTTCCTTAACTTTAAGCAACAAAGAGACTAGCATTTTCATCAAACTTTTCTTACCTTCCTTAACTTTAACAACAAGAGACTAGCATTTTCATCAAACTTTTCTTTAGTCTCACATGACTAGTTTTGGATTAGTCAACAACCCTAACTTGAAATAATCATAACTATGTACCTATAATGAATAAATATATGAAAATAATACACAATTTTCTTCAGTGTGTTTTATGCAATTCCTCCATTTTTTACTACTTGGAACCTCTCAGAAAAGGAGTTATAGCAAAAATGACATACCTTGTTGAATTCTGGCTTATTCTAGAGAGCACACTTGTAGAGCGTGCCCCGCATGGAATATTTGTTGTATGGATCTAGAAATTTTACAAAGAATACTACAAACTGTACTCTAACCAACACTTTTGGTCTTACTTAATTTGGATCTTTTTTGAAGAATTTAATACGATTTTACCCGAAACACCTATTTTAGACTAGTTTCAGGACTAGCAACAAACCCTATTTTCCATGTAGTGTAACTCAAAAAATAAAATGACCCACAAGATTAAATGAATACCACAACTACTTGGATATGTTTTATCAATGGCCTATCAATTTCATGGTCTGAATCATTCTAGAAAAAAAGTTATTGCGAAAATGGTGAGATGACCTATAAATAACATACCTTAGAAAACATCATCAAAAGAAGAATTTATCCTCCCTTGAATTTCAACCTTCTTTACTTCACCTTCTCTCTGAAATTCATCTTAGATATCCTTTAGCTACCTCAGTCACCTGTAGATATTCAATATGATCAAGTGTAATGTTAAATGAGAGAGCCTTGCCTCTTATTTATACTTTCATGTAGCTTCCTCAAGGGGTTACCTTTTAACCATCTTAACCCACATTCCTTATTTTAGGGTTAACCAACTTCTAACCACTTGTCCAATTAGTAATTTATCCATTAAATTTATTATTTAAATAATTTTTTTTGTATCCACTATGACTTATAGTACACTCATCACTTCACTTTACCTCAAGGGGTTACCTTCGAACCATCTTAAACCACTTTGCCTATTTTAGGGCTAACCCACTTCTAACCACTTGTCAACTTATTAATTTCTCCATTAACTTTATTATTTAAATCATTTCTTTTGTATTCACTTTGAATTATAGTACACTCATCACTTCACTTTATTATTTACCTTATAAAAATCTCTTAAACCACTTTGACTACTTTGACCTTTTGGGGCTTCTAGATTACTCATGAGGGTTCTCCAACTTCACATGGCCATAACTCTCTAACTGTGAGGAGTTATGTGACATTCCATATACCAATGGAAATGGCATGACATGTACTATCCATATAGAATATTATTATACGCAAATATATCAAAACAAATACCATTATCCATCAAACAAACATGGGTCCATTACCCAAACCTGGGTTCTCCAACTTCCTTCAAGGGTTGACATAAATGACAACCAACCTTAATCAACAGTAAGGGTATCCAAAGGTTCCTACCCTTTAGAGGGTAACTTATGTCTCCTACTCGGGGACATGCACTCCATGCAAGAGTGTATGAGAACCTTAGTCTCTTCATAGAGCTGTGATATAGACATGTTATTGGAAAAAAAAAACACATAAACTTCTAGGGTGAATCTACAACTCTGGTTAGATAAAAATGAAAAATGACTATTGCATCAAATTAAAATTTTCTCTACTTCTAAGGAAATAAAACGAAAGCATATGAAAAATGAATATGCATCATAAAATGCATTAAGATAAATATTCAGAATGACATGAAATAATTCAATTCTAAACTACTACTTAGGGAGCATATTCATAACAACCCTACTAACTAACTAAGTATGTGGTTTCTAGTTGAAATAAAAAAATCCAATGAAACCACTCAAGGAACTTGTGAACAATTCAAACCCTTCCCTTGTGTTTGTTTATCAACCAAAACAAGGATACATCAATCATTAGGTGGGTTTCAGGAAAAATCCCAATTATGGTTAAGTCCAAAAACCAAGCAAGGTCATATCTATCAAGAAAAAGTACCAAACTATACCAAGGTTGGTTTATAATTCCACAAAATTTCTCTATCCAAATGTCAATAGGGATAATGTAATCAACATAGTGGGTAAACCTACTGAATTTACTCATCATATCATTGAGGAAAAGAGGATTATAAGGTGGTTCTAACTGAAAATCATAATGTTGAATCTCCAAGTCTCCACCAGTCAAAGAATGTTCATGAGTCAAAGGAAGATAAAAAAAAATTAGGGCACTGACAGGTCAAATGTAGGCTCTCCAAGGAAAGTGGTAAAGAATACTCTATATCCAAAATGAACCTATCATACTCAACCCTTTCACAAAGAGGGGAACATGTCACTTCACATTCCCCAAGACTTGGACTAGTTGATCTTTCACTAGGATATTCTAAGTGCAATTCCATGTCATGTCCAAGTTCGTTAATCAAATCTTCACCCTCATTTTCAATGTAATAATTTGGATTCCCTTCACAGTAATAACATTCTACATCCCACTTAAATTCCCCAAGGTGGGAAAAGTCATCAAGGGATGGTGGAATAGGTATGGATCTTTTTTCAAATTTAAACCTCTCAGACTCACCTTCTTCATGGCATTTTTCTACATGAGGCTCTTCGTAAAGTTGTAGGTTAACATCACTCCCACAATCTGTACCATAGACATGATCTCCTTCAAAGTAGAAAAATATCATATCCCAATCAGGTATTTTACTGTAGAACAAATCCTCTTGGCTTTGATTTTCATAATGGAATAAGGGAGAATCCAATGGTTCCTCTTCAAGTTTCACCCCTCCAACATAATCAAAAGATGGATCACTAAACTCAATATTGCGACAAGGGGTATCATTGATCATATCCTTAACTTCACGTGGATAAAAGAAAAACATTTGTTCGTTTTCACACTCAAAATCCCTATCCACATCTTCTTCATAAGGTTGTTTTAAGGACTCTTCTACAAACTCCTCCCCTTCCAAACTATCAAAATATTCATTAAGAGGTCTCAAAGTTTGGGAAAAGATATAAGTTGCTATGTTATCATCTTCACAAATAGGGGAAGTAAATATTTGGTTTCTATCATCATCCACAACTTCATCTTCAATTCCCTTCAATTAGTATCCATGAACGGATTCATATATTAATCGAACTTCTTCTAAACCCATGTGTTCTTCATAGCATTTGGTATCCTTGTCGGATAATTCTCCTTCAATGTGTTCACCAAGTGTTTGTCTAAGAGAGGATCCTTCAACATGAGGTAGATCTTAAACTATTGAGGAAACATTCTTCTCAAGGGTCAAATACTCTTACTTCTTGATTAACTCCAAGAGGGCATTGTTCTCTTCAATCTTAAGGTTTGTTTCAACCACTAACTGATATGAAGGGTTCCTTTGAAAATAATGGAATAAGATATATATCTCCCTTTTCCCTTCATTAAAAATTTCAATCAACTTGTCTAAGCACCCTATCCTCTCTTCTTGTGTGGATATATATTCTTCAAAATTATCATGAGCGAACACTTCATCGATGTTCCTTTGATATTCTAAATATTTACAAATAGGAAAAGTTAATATTTCCTCTAGTTCAATGGTTTGAACCGTCTCATCCTATTTGTTCTAATGTGATGTAACTAGATGGTTTCTTAGAGAAATTTTATAATATTTACAAGGAGGACCCCAACATTTCAATAAAAATTATGACCCCCACAATGTCTGACCCAATCACGTTGCTCATTCTAAAAATAAGACATGAAAATCCTCATAGTCACATTTTAATTATTTACCTTAATATCTGATATGTATCTTATAAAGATCTCAAAGTGAGGAATAGATAATGAAGGATCACCATCATATATAGGGAGGTCATCAGACCAATCTACAAAGTAATGGTTTGGGTACTCAGGAACACCTTAACATCAATAGTAAAAAATTTCTCGTGAAATTCCCATGGAGCCATTTTAGTCAACTTAAATCATGATGGAGTCAACATGGTGAAATCAAATGGATGCCAAAAAGATACTTACTTAAACCTACAAGCACCTAAGCTCTAAGTTCTATAAGGGAATTTTCATTTTCCCCTTCAATGGAGTTGCTAGGTGAGTTTACTTAACTAGTCTTCAAATCCTACTCACCAAAATTTCATTGAAGATAAAATTTTAAAACAAAAGGAATGGACTTTATCCCTGACAATGACACCAAAATGTTATCTCTTATATTCTCCCTAGAGGAAAAGTCCCAACCTCTCCAAGGGGAAAACCTAAGGACAAGGAAAGACAAGCCACCCATTGTCACCTAAATGACCTTGCCTATGCACTTCTAGGATAGGGTCACTAACCTAAGGGGGGAATCTGTATGATCAAGATAACTCCTATAATTGTAAATGAGGAGAGGTGAGGACAAGGACTAATGTTAACTCAGTTCTAGAGGATTGATCCAATGAAACAAGAGAAGACAATATTGAATTATGCTTGGAATGTTCATTCATAGCCTACCATTCATTTATCAGCATTCATCAACAAACAAAATAACAAATAGTGAAGTGTCCCCAAGTTTTTATTTAGTTTAGGTTATCTCACATGCATCAAAGGTTTATTCATTAAATGTTATTTCTTCCATGATCATTTAAAATGTAAGTGAACCAAAGATATTCTGAGAAAGCCACCAAAAGGAAAAGATGGCTTCTAATCAAAAGGTGTGCCTTATGTTGCAACCCTCAAATATACCTGCAGGATTGAACACCCATGGTATGAGAGAGTAATCTTCCCGAATGTTGTTTTTAGTGCATTGTAACAATCTGGCGGTCGAATGGTTGGTTTCAGGATGCCTATAAGACTTTTGATATACTTGAGGGTACATGGAAGTAATATATGGGTTTAAGTGTTGTCTAATCCAATACTACTCAAATGGGTACCAACAAGGGTTATGAGGACTTCCAATAGGGAGAGACAAAATACCAATCCCTCTAAACTCTCATGTATCCATATGTGTATTTTTCCCAAACCGCACTTTCATATGCTTAATGACAAATCCCTGACGTTATTTATAGACATTGGTGCATGTATCTAGCCTAAAAATCACTAAGGGTCTTTCCTAGAATCATGAAAACCATCATCATTGCTTGCATTTTAACATAAATTTCTCAAATAAACATTCACATACATGTATCCTCATTGTTCATGCATTGACAAAATTTCAAGGCCCAAGATCCAATATAAGCTATACTCAATTTTTTCCAAGTGTTCCAACAAATTATTGGAAATTATCAATGATATTGCATGAAATAGTTATAAATTATTCAAGGTAAAGTTTGGTTCATCATGAATATATTAAAAACATACTTCATTCATAAACAAAGTACAATGTGTAACATTTAATGTGAAGTTCATCGAACATTATATGCCAAGATTACCTTTCATGAGAGAGCATGCAATCATTGACCATTTATTATCATTGGCATACATTGTTTATCATTGCTCATTAAATACCAAACATAACATCAAAGTAAGAGAAATATTAGACTATTCATTCACATTTGCAAGAGTATTTTGATTACAAACTAATGATCACAAAAAAAAATGATAATGTAAGGGGGGCTCATTCGATTAAATCCATAAAACCAACCTTCATTATCAAATAAGACTTTGAAATTGTTTGTTAAATGTTACCAAGTTTCATGAGTTGATTCTAGCACAAATTAAAATATCAACAGTGAGAAACATGATCGCAGATCTAGGCCAAATAACCAATTAATGCCATGAACCATGCAAATTGAGGGAAGGTTTAATATAAAATGTGAAAACCACAACATGAACCTACTCCACTTACCATAAAGGACAATGCGTAGGTTTTAAGGGGGGTGTACGACTATCTTGGGCATTAATTACCAACACCGTGAAAGAATTTAGAAGAATGTGAAGTGTCGATCGATTTCTATATATCTCTCTACGTATTTGGCAAGGGGTGAGTTAATTCATATAGCACATGTGAGGGAAGCAAACTCGAGGTTTAGGAAATAATCATGTGGTTTCCTTGCGATTGGAATTGGAATTTCTCTCTAGAATTATCAAATGTAAAATCGAAATCTTATAGAAATTTAAGGGTGGACAGGGATACGATTTGTACAAACAAAGAAATGACCTTGGAGTATACTCAACGTCATAGGAGTTTTGAAATTAAATGGTCTTGTAATAACCTTTACGAAGAAAACTTTGCTTCATATCTAAGTCATGGATATATGCAAATTCTACAAAACAATTGGATTGGCTTAAAAAACTTGTGATCAAATAATAACCTTAGGATTTGAGGTTTAAGGGTAAACAAATGGAAAGATAAATCATGAGTATTACCATTAGAGTGATGTTAACCTCAAAATATCGTTATTAGACATTGGATCGAAATCATATGTCCAAAATAATACTATGATCAACGAGTTGCAGGCTCAATAAGATTTATTTGGGTATCGAACATATGGATCAAACATGTAATCAAAATAAATGTTCTAGGATTTGAAAGAAGAATAGTAATCAGTCGAGTAATGATTAAACCCTAACTGTTGTTTGTAGAATGAAACAATGAAATCGGCCAACAAGTTTATTAGAGTAAGATATTCAACTAGGCTAAAAAAATAATTAAAAATTGTAATAAAAAATTCTTATAAAAGATGACTAGAAATTTTCAGGAAAGAGAGGCCTGCCATTGGGCCATGGAGTTTAGATGAGCTAGGTTTTTTCCTCAACTTCTGTACTAGTGTTTTCCCTCACCATCAGGCTAAGGAAAAAAAATTATCTTGAGAGACTGAAACTTATACTAAGAGGGTTGAATCAACAAAGCAAAGAACCAGATGCAATAATAGTATTCAACAAATTAAATATAATAAAATAAAATTTCTAGAAATTTTCCTTTAAATAAATCTACTTCATGAAATCAATTGAGTGGAGAGTTATATTTTACCTCCCATATCTCCAACACATTCGTAATATGTATCACCTTCTACTTAAGCATCAAGTATCAAATTCTCCCCACTTAACAAACAAGAAAAACCCTAGAACAAAAGAACACAAATTTGGGAAAGAAACTCGTCCTTTATTATTTTCCAACCCCCCTTTACAAATGGGAGGCCTTCCCCTTTTATAGGTGAAGATGATACATGAAAAAATTTACAAAAATCATGGGTAAAAACAATACCGTGGGTAAGAACCATTTGCTCCAATAAACTTGCACAAGATAATATTTTTAAATGTGCTCTTACAATATAATAATGATTTTTTCCTTTGATAAGGTCAAATCATAATAAAATAGTTATCTTATTCCTTAGACATGGTCAAATAATGATTTTATTCCTTAAAAAAGGTTAAATCATGATAAAATAATAATTTTCATGGTGTTCCCCCTTTAAGAAAGGGTCAAAGTGGTAAAATAAGACCAACATCTTGCTTCATTAATGAAATAAATCACATGTCAAATCAAAATTATCCCTTCCACTTAAGTTATGAATTTATGCATGCGCTCAAATAAGAAAGAGGGTGCTCCATGTGTCCAAAGAGTCCAATGTTACTTCAATGTGTAATATCTACCTAGGATGATGGGTCTAGCCCCTTAGAAAATCACCAATTCATAGTTTTGAGTGACAATTTCCTAGTAAACATAACATTTTAATTTAATTTTGGCACTTGCCTAAGTTTTGCCTAGGGAAGCATTGTTAATAGTTTTAAATAAGCTCACTCCTAAGGACAACACATATTTCCTAATTTT
>SNQJ01S0030950.1:70557-97701 GCA_010110895.2 Picea sitchensis
CATTTTTTTTTGTGATCATTAGTTTGTAATCAAAATACTCTTGCAAATGTGAATGAATAGTCTAATATTTCTCTTACTTTGATGTTATGTTTGGTATTTAATGAGCAATGATAAACAATGTATGCCAATGATAATAAATGGTCAATGATTGCATGCTCTCTCATGAAAGGTAATCTTGGCATATAATGTTCGATGAACTTCACATTAAATGTTACACATTGTACTTTGTTTATGAATGAAGTATGTTTTTAATATATTCATGATGAACCAAACTTTACCTTGAATAATTTATAACTATTTCATGCAATATTATTGATAATTTCCAATAATTTGTTGGAACACTTGGAAAAAATTGAGTATAGCTTATATTGGATCTTGGGCCTTGAAATTTTGTCAATGCATGAACAAAGATGATACATGTATGTAAATGTTTATTTGAGAAATTTATGTTAAAATGCAAGCAATGATGATGGTTTTCATGATTCTAGGAAAGACCCTTAGTGATTTTTAGGCTAGATACATGCACCAATGTCTATAAATAACGTCAGGGAGTTGTCGTTAAGCATATGAAAGTGCGGTTTGGGAAAAATACACACATGGATACATGCGAGTTTAGAGGGATTGGTATTTTGTCTCTCCCTATTGGAAGTCCTCATAACCCCTGTTGGTACCCACTTGAGTAGTATTGGATTAGACAACACTTGAACCCAGATATTACTTCCATGTACCCTCAAGTATATCAAAAGTCCTACAGGCATCATGAAACCAACCATTCAACCACCAGATTGTTACAATGCACCAAAAACAACATTCAGGAAGATTACTCTCTCGTACCATGGGTGTTCAATCCTGCAGGTATATTTAAGGGTTGCAGCATAAGACACACCTTTTGATTAGAAGCCATCTTTTCCTTTTGGTGTCTTTCCCAGAATATCTTTGGTTCACTTGCATTTTAAATGATCATGGAAGAAATAACATTTAATGAATAAACCTTTGATGCATGTGAGATGACCTAAACTAAATAAAAACTTGGGGACACTTCACTATTTGTTATTTTGTTTGTTGATGAATGTTGGTAAATGAATGGTAGGCTATGAATGAACATTCCAAGCATTATTCAGTATTGTCTTCTCTTGTTTCATTGAATCAATCCTCTAGAACTGAGTTAACATTAGTCCTTGTCCTCACCTCTCCTCATTTACAATTATAGGACTTATCTTGACCATACAGATTCCCCCCTTAGGTTAGTGACCCTATCCTAGAAGTGCATAGACAAGGTCATTTAGGTGACAATGGGTGGCTTGTCTTTCCTTGTCCTTAGGTTTTCCCCTTGGAGAGGTTGGGACTTTTCCTCTAGGGAGAATATAAGAGATAACATTTTGGCATCATTGTCAAGGATAAAGTCCATTCATTTTGTTTTAAAATTTTGTCTTCAACGAAATTTTGGTGAGTAGGATTTGAAGACTGGTTAAGTAAACTCACCTAGCGACTCCATTGAAGGGGAAAAGGAAAATTCCCTTATAGAACTTAGAGCTTAGGTTCTTATAGGTTTAAGGAAGTATCTTTTTGGCATCCATTTGATTTCACCATGTTGACTCCATCATGATTTAAGTTGACTAAAATGGCTCCATGGGAATTTCACGAGCAAATTTTTACTATTGATGTTAAGGTGTTCCTGAGTACCCAAACCATTACTCTGTAGATTGGTCTGATGACCTCCCTATATATGATGGTGATCCTTCATTATCTATTCCTCACTTTGAGAACTTTATAAGATACATATCAGATATTAAGGTAAATAATTAAAATGTGATGATGAGGATTTTCATGTCTTATTTTTAGAATGAGCAACGTGATTGGGTCAGACATTGTGGGGGTCAGAATTTTTATTGAAATGTTGGGGTCCTCCTTGTAAATATTATAAAATTTCTCTAAGAAACCATCTAGTTACATCACATTAGAATAAATAGGATGAGACGGTTCAAACCATTGAACTAGAGGAAATATTAACTTTTCCTATTTGTAAATATTTAGAATATCAAAGGAACATCGATGAAGTGTTCGCTCATGATAATTTTGAAGAATATCTATCCACACAAGAAGAGAGGATAGGGTTCTTAGACGAGTTGATTGAAATTTTTAATGAAGGGAAAAGGGAGATATATATCTTATTCCATTATTTTCAAAGGAACCCTTCATATCAATTAGTGGTTGAAACAAACGCTAAGATTGAAGAGAACAATGCCCTCTTGGAGTTAATCAAGAAGTAAGAGTATTTGACCTTTGAGAAGATTGTTTCCTCAATAGTTTAAGATCTACCTCATGATGAAGGATCCTCTCTTAGACAAACACTTGGTGAACGCATTGAAGGAGAATTATCCGACAAGGATACCAAATGCTATGAAGAACACATGGGTTTAGAAGAAGTTCAATTAATATATGAATCCATTCAGGGATACTAATTGAAGGGAATTGAAGATGAAGTTGTGGATGATGATAGAAACCAAATATTTACTTCCCTTATTTGTGAAGATGATAACATAGCAACTTATATCTTTTCCCAAACTTTGAGATCTCTTAATGAATCTTTTGATAGTTTGGAACGGGAGGAGTTTGTAGAAGAGTCCTTAAAACAACTTTATGAAGAAGATGTGGATAGGTACTTTGAGTGTGAAAACAAACAAATGTTTTTCTCTTATCCACGTGAAGTTAAGGATATGATCAATGATACCCCTTGTCGCAATATTGAGTTTAGTGATCCATCTTTTGATTATGCTGAAGGGGTGAAACTTGAAGAGGAACCATTAGATTCTCCCTTATTCCATGATGAAAATCAAAGCCTAGAGGATTTGTTCTACAGTAAAATACCTAACTGGGATATGATATTTTTCTACTTTGAAGGAGATCATGTCTATGGTACAGATTGTGGGAGTGATGTTAACCTCCAACTTTACAAAGAGCCTCATGTAGAAAAATTCCATGAAGAAGGTGTGTCTGAGAGGTTTAACTTTGAAAAACGATCCATACCTATTCCACCATCCCTTGATGACTTTTCCCACCTTGGGGAATTTAAGTGGGATGTAGAATGTTATTACTATGAAGGGAATACAAATTATTACATTGAAAATGAGGGTGAATATTTGATTAACGAACTTGGACATGACATGGAATTGCACTTAGAATATCCTAGTGAAAGATCAACTAGTCCAAGTCTTGGGGAATGTGAAGTGACATGTTCCCCTCTTTGTGAAAGGGTTGAGTATGATAAGTTCATTTTGGATATAGAGTATTCCTTACCACCTTCCTTGGAGAGCCTACATTTGAACTGCTAGTGCCCTAATGTTTTTTTTATCTTCCTTTGACTCATGAACATTCTTTGAATGGCGGAGACTTGGAGATTCAACATTATGATTTTCAGTTAGAACCACCTTATAATCCTCTCTTCCTCAATGATATGATGAGTGAATTCAATATGTTTACCCACTATGTTGATTACATTATCCCTATTGACATTTGGATGGAGAAATTTTGTGGAAGTATAAACCAACCTTGGTATAGTTTGGTACTTGTTCTTGATAGATATGACCTTGCTTGGTTTTTGGACTTAACCATAATTGGGATTTTTCCTGAAACCACCTGATGATTGACGTATCCTTGTTTTGGTTGATAAAAAAACACAAGGGAAGGATTTGAATTGTTCACAGGTTCCTTGAGTGGTTTCATTGGATTTTTTATTTCAACTAGCAACCACATACTTAGTTAGTTAGTAGGGTTGTTATGAATATGCTCCCTAAGTAGTAGTTTAGAATTGAATTATTTCATGTCATTTTGAATGTTTATCTTAATGCATTTTCTGATGCATATTTATTTTTCATACGCTTTCATTTTATTTCCTTAGAAGTGGAGAAAATTTTGATTTGATGCAATAGTCATTTTTTATTTTTATCTAACCAGAGTTTTAGATTCACCCTAGAATTTTATGTGTTTTTTTTTTCTTCCAATAACATGTGTATATCACAGCTCTATGAAGAGACTAAGGTTCTCATACACTCTTGCATGGAGTGCATGTCCTCGAGTAGGAGACATATGTTACCCTGTAAAGGGTAGGAACCTTTGGATACCCTTACTGTTGATTAAGGTTGGTTTTCATTGATGTCAACCCTTGAAGGAAGTTGGAGAACCCAGGTTTGGGTAATGGACCCAAGTTTGTTTGATGGATAATGGTATGCTTTTTGATATATTTGCAAGTAATAATATTCTATATGGATAGTGCATGTCATGCCATTTCCATTGGTATGTGGAACGTCACATAACTCCTCACGGTTAGAGAGTTATGGCCATGTGAAGTTGGAGAACCCTCATGAGTAATCTAGAAGCCCCAAAAGGTCAAAGTAGTCAAAGTGGTTTAAGAGATTTTTATAAGATAAATAATAAATTGAAGTGATGAGTGTATTATAATTCAAAGTGAATACAAAAGAAATGATTTAAATAATAAAGTTAATGGAGAAATTAATAAGTTGACAAGTGGTTAGAAGTGGGTTAGCCCTAAAATAAGGAAAGTGGTTTAAGATGGTTAGAAGGTAACCCCTTGAGGTAAAGTGAAGTGATGATTGTACTATAAGTCATAGTGGATACAATTTTTTTTATTTAAATAATAAATTTAATGGATAAATTACTAATTGGACAAGTGGTTAGAAGTTGATTAACCCTAAAATAAGGAAAGGGGGTTAAGATGGTTAAAAGGTAACCCCTTGAGGAAGTTACATGAAAGTATAAATAAGAGGCAAGGCTCTCTCATTTAACATTACACTTGAGCATATTGAATATCTACAGGTGACTGAAGTAACTAAAGGATATCTAAGTTGAATTTCAGAGAGAAGGTGAAGTAAAGAAGGCCGAAATTCAAGGGAGGATAAATTCTTTTGATGATGTTTTCTAAGGTATGTTATTTAGAGGTCATCTCACCATTTTCGCAATAACTTTTTTTCTAGAATGATTCAGGCCGTGAAATTGATAGGTCATTGATAAAACATATCCAAGTAGTTGTGGTATTCATTTAATCTTGTGGGTCATTGTAGTTTTGGAGTTACACTCTGTGGAAAATAGGGTTTGTGGCTAGTCCTGAAACTAGTCTAAAACATGTGTTTCGGGTAAAAACGTCATAAATTCTTCATAAAAGATCCAAATTAAGTAAGACCAAAAGTGTTGGTTAGAGTAAATTTTGTAGTATTCTTTGTAAAATTTCCATATCCATACAACAAATATTCCGCGTGTGGCACGCTCTACAAGTGCGCTCTCTAGAATAAGCTAGAATTCAACAAGGTATGTCATTTTTGCTATAACTCCTTTTCTGAGAGGTTCCAAGTAGTGAAAAATGGAGGAATTGCATAAAACACATTGAAAAAAATTGTGTATTATTTTCATATATTTATTCAATACAGGTACATAGTTATGATTATTTCAAGTTAGGGTTGTTGACTAATCCAAAACTAGTCAGGTGAGACTAAAGAAAAGTTTGATGAAAATGCTAGTCTCTTGTTGTTAAAGTTAAGGAAGGTTTTCAGGTATGTGATCATATACAACAAGTCTATTACAAAGTTACAAATCAGATTTGGATGATGAAATTGACGAGGTCTTTTGGTTGAGGTACATGTTGGGTACATGGTTGAGACACGTAGTTGATGAGTTGACACATACATGAGGTGTATAGTTGATGATTTTGGTACATATTGATGATTCATAGTTGACGAGTAGTTGATACATGATTGGTACATGGATGGATGCACTTTTTTATGGTACAGGTTGATTACAGGTTGTTTGGTACAGGTTGGTGCATGGTTGATGCATTTGTTTATAGTACAGGTTGATTACAGGTTGAGGTACAGGTTGATGCATGGTTGATGCATGGTTTAAGTTTATTGGTATAGGTTGTTTGGTGCAGGTTTATTGGTACAAGTTTGCAACAATATATCTCAAAGTGATAGTGTGATAGTGGTTCCACCATTCTACTTATACGTCAGGGCGGTTGGACAGGGAAAGGACAGGTGGTTTTAGTCACCTTTCGGTTGTAGCCAGATAACATAGGGGGTTGTAACCTCCTTTTGGTTGTAGCCAGAGAATTGGGGATTTGGAGCTTCCCTCAAGTTGTAGCCTGAGAAACTAGGGGGTTGGAGCCTCCTTCTAGTTGCATCTGGAAAATAAAGGAGGTTGGTTCTTCCAATGAATGTAATTCTTCAAGACATATAAGAAAAATCATTATGTGTTTTTCTCCCGCTTTGGGTTTCCACGTAAAAAATTGGTGTACTTTGTATGTGTATGATTGTTCAATTGTTCATTGCTTATTTACTCTACAGTTATTGGATGATAATTCTACATTGGTATAACACTTGGATTATATTGTTAAAAAGGGTTATATTTCTCTATTACTGATTCACCCCTCCCCCCTCTCAGTAATCCAACAATTGGTATCAAAGAAGGTTCCTTAATAAATCAGTTTAACCACTGAAAGGTAGATCATGGAGAGAAAAAACTTGTATAAAAATGGAATACCATAGTTTGATGGACATAAGTATGCATTTTGGAGCATAAGGATGAAGACATGTATACAGGCACATGGATTTGAAATTTGGCAATCAATTGTAGATGGATACATAGTACCAGTAGTTCTGCCAAAAAATGAAAAAGCATTGGAACTCGGTCAGAATAATTTTAAAGCCACAAATGCACTTTTGAATGGTCTTGGTGAAACAATATTCACCAAAGTTGCACATTGTAAATCCGCTAAAGATATTTGGGACAAACTTTGAAATATTTCTGAAGGAGATTCAAAAGTCAAAGAAGCAAAGTTTTAAACTTACAGAGGTCAGTTCGAACAACTAAAGATGAAAGAAGATGAGAATATTGCATCTTACTTCTTACGAGTTGATGAAATAGTAAATGAAATCATGGGATTGGGAGAAGAAATTCAAGAATCTGTAATTGTTCAAAAGGTACTAAGATCTCTTCCTATGATATTTGACCCTAAGATATCAGCACTAGAAGAAAAAGTAGATCTAAACTCAATATGAATGGACAAACTACATGGAATCTTCATAGCATATGAAATGAGAACTGAACAGGAAAATCTAGATGTAAAAGAAGCAGCCTTCAAAGCATCCAAAAGATCAAAGCAACAAGAAAAATAACATAGCAACAATAGTGATGTCTTGAAAGATGATGAAGAAGTGGCCAAATTTGTCAAAAGACTGAACAAGGGAACTGACGGCAGGTATAGAGGTAAGATTCCTTTAATTTGTTTTAATTGTGATGGTATTGGTAATTTTTCTAACAAATGTCCTCATAAGAAAAAGAGAAATGATGAAGGTTACTCAAAACAAAAATAAACATATAAAGGAAAACGAACCACAAAGAAAGTTTTCAATAAAATCTTATGCACCAAAGAAGACATCTCATCATCAGATGAAGATGAAGTCAGTGATAGTGAGACAAAATAGTTATATGCATGGCAGTAGAAGACTCTGATAAAAAAGACTTTGAAGAAGAATATGAATAAGCTGAAGAAGAATATGAAGAAGTCGAAGAAGGAATTGAAGAGGAAGAAGTTGACTACCGAGAGGAATTGTTGAGTGCCATAGAAGTTATCAGAAGAAAAAAGAGGAAAAACAAGAAGCTACAAGCAGAACTAGACACGAAAGAAGACACTCATGAATTAGAACAAATGATCACAAATTTGAAGGTTCAAATTGAAGAAGATAAAATAATTGAAGAAGCACTCAAAGAACAACTAGAAGGAAGAGACAGAATCATTGAAAATTTGGAAGCAGAGATTGTCACATTAAGAAAGGATCTTCAAAAGAATAATATGCAGAACAACTCAAAATTTTTGAATGATATTATCATAAGTCAAAGGCCTAATCATGACAATTTTGTAGTTGGATACAATCAGACAGAAAATGGATCAAGTTCCAAAACAATAGAACACAAAACATATCCAAAAATCTGTGCAGAAACAATCAAAGGGGATATGAAGGTCTATAGAGAAAATTACAGGTATAGTCCTCCACCAAGAAGATTCAGATTTCAGAATCAACGATCGACAGAAACATATAGGTCTCAGGAAGAAGAAGGATTCATAGGAGAACCTCCTTTCATAATATCTTTAACTCCCAGCTATCAAACTATATTTTTTGGTTTATGTTATGCATGTAATAATTTTGGACATAAAGATGTGAATTGTAGAGATAATAACAGGAACATAAACAACTTTGAAAGTCATACACAAAAGGGTTATCCAAGAAGGCCTAGTGAAACATATAGAAGAAGTTACAACAAGTTTGAATCATTAAGCACTAAAGTGGGTTGTTACAAGTGTAACAAATTTGGACACATGGCCAAATATTGCATAATGTCAATCCCTCCTAGAGAACCACAACATAACAACAACAATCACAGACATGAACCTCAGAAAAGGACATGGATAAGAAAGAAGAATCAATACAACAATGAAGAATGCACACTCGCTCTACAAGCTAAGTAGAAGAAACGTGGTTGGTATGTTGATAGTGGTTGTTCAAAACACATGATAGGTGATAGAGACGAGTTTCTTACATTAAGAAAGGAAATATATGGATCAATATCATTCGAAAATGATGATTCAGCTAAAATCATTGGAAAAGGCACAGTCATAATTGGGAACAAGAATACAAAAGAAGAAAATGTTCCACTAGTAGAATATATGAAACAAAATCTTCTAAATGTGAGTCAAGTGTGTGGCCAAGTTCATAAAGTTACTTTCAATTCACAAAAGTGTGAGATAAGAAAATAAGGTTCAGGAAAATTGATTGCTACAACTGCGAGAACTTCAAGCAACATATATGTGTTAAGTGAAATTGGAAATGAAAAGTGTTGTCTAGGAAAGGAAGATGAAAGTTGGCTATGGCACAGAAGAATGGGTCACACACATTTTGATAACCTTTTCAAAGTCAGCAAAAGAGAAGAAGTCAGATAAATTCCCGAGATCACGAAACCAACCAACACTTTATGCAAACATTGTCAACAAGGAAAGCAAACAAATACCAGGTTCAAATCAAAGGAATATTCAACAACAAGACCACTAGAAATTGTGCATATTGATCTAGTTGGACCAACTACAACAAAGGGTTTAAAAGGTGAGAAATATTTTATGTTATTAGTTGATGATTATACAAGAATGACTGCAATTTTCTTTCACAAGAATAAGTCAAAAGCTTTTGAAAACTTCAAGATATACAAGGAAATGGTTGAAAATGAAATGGATTCAAAAATCAAATGCTTTAGATCTGATAATGGAGGAGAGTTCACTCAAAGGAATTTATGGACTACTGGAACAATCATGGAATAAAAAGGCAATTATCCGTTGCTAGGACACCTCAACAAAATGGAGTTGTTGAAAGAAAGAATAGGACAATACAGGAAATGGCTCAAACAATGCTAATGGATTTCAAATTGACAGATATTTTTTGGACACAGGCAGTGCATACATCATCTCACATTCAAAATAAATTAATGGTCAGAAACTACACTGAGAAAACTCCCTACGAGCTATGGAAAGGAAGACCAGCAAATGTGAAGCACTTCAGATTTTTTGGAAGCAAATTCTACATCAAAAGAGAAGATGGCAGAATGGGAAATTTTAACTCTCGTGTGGACAAGGGAGTACTTGTTGGTTACTCAAGTACAAGGAAAGCATACAAGTGTTACAACCTGAGATTGAACAAAGTTGTGGAAAGCATCAACGTAACAATTGATGAAACAGGTAGACAATAATTAAAGGAAGAATAAAATGAATCAATGGAATAGCTTTAAGAAAAAGAAACAAAAGATGAAAAATAAGTAGAAGGGGAAGATGAAGACGATCCAATAGAAGTAGAAGAGAAAGTTCAACAAGTGCCTCCAAAGACACCTAGCATACGAGTATAGAAGAATCATCATTCAGATCAGATTATCGGAAACAAAGATGCAGGAGTTGAGACTAGAAGAAGAATCCATTCACCAGAAAAAACACACCTATCACTCTCATATACAATTGAACCAACTTGTTTTGAAGAGGCCAGCAAGGATAAATTTTGGAATAAGGCCATAGATGAATAATTGGATCAAATAGAGAAAAATGACACTTGGTAATTGGCTCCAAGACCAAAGAATAAGAATGTGATCGGCACAAAGTGGGTATACAGGAATAAATTGAATGAACATGGACAAGTTACAAGGAACAAAGCTATATTGGTATGTAAAGGGTTGAAGGAATCGACTTTGAAGAGACATTTGCCCCAGTTTCCAGAATGGAAGCAATCCGATTGCTTTTAGCTTATGCATGCTCCAAAAATATTAAAGTGTATCATATGGACGTAAAATCATCCTTTCTGAATGGAGAACTTGAAGAAGAAGTCTACATTGAACAACCAGAATGATTTCAGTTGTCAGAGAACGCAGATTATGTGTGTAAATTAAAGAAGGCCTTGTATGGTCTAAAACGGTCTCCTATAGCATGGTACTCTAGACTGGATAAATATCTACAATAGGCAGGGTTCAGAAAAGGAAGTGCAGACAACAACCTCTACATCAAGGTAAGTCAAGATAGTATTTTATTAATTGAATCTTATGTTGATGATATTATTTTTGGTAGTGATGATTACAGGTTAAGACAAAAATTTGCAAAGGATATGTAGAATGAATTTGAAATGTCATTACTTGGAGAACTATCCTTCTTTCTGGGACTTCATATATGTCAAAGAAGCCAAGGAATTTTTATTTCTCAAACCAAGTATATCATAGAACTACTAAATAGGTTCGGAATGGAAGATTGCAAATCAGTTATCACTCCCATGCAAACCAGTTGCAAGTTGAGAAAAGATGATGATTCAAAGTCTACAAATCAGAGGAAATACATATCAATGATTGGTAGCCTACTATATGTGACAGCATCCAGACAAAATGTAATGTAGGTAGTTGGACAAGTGGCACGATTTCAAGTAGCACCAAAGGAATCACATGTATTAGCAGTGAAGAGGATTTTCAAATATCTCAAAGGAACATAAACGTTTGGATTATGGTATCCAAAAGGAAAGGATCTATCACTTATTGCCTACACAGACGTAGATTGGGTAGGTTGTATTGATGACTGATGAAGCACCAGTGGAGAAACATTCTACTTGGGTGAGTGTTTAGTATCATGGTTAAGCAAGAAACAATCATCAATATCTTTATCTACAGCCGAAGCAGAGTATATTGCAGCAACAACATCTTGTACACAAGTTATTTGGATGAAACAAAATCTGACAGATATACAGGTTGAGTATGATGAGCCCATCCCAATATATTGTGATAATACAAGTGTCATCAGTGTATCATAGAACCTGGTGATGCACTCCAAGACGAAGCACATTCCAATCAGGTATCACTTTCTACGGGAACAAGTTGTAGAAAATAACATCAGAGTTGAGTATGTGGGCATAAAAGAACAAGTGGCAGAAATCTTTACAAAACCACTTCCACGAGAAGCCTTTGAGTATCTTCGCTAGAGACTTGGAGTTATTTATACTCCAAAATGAATGATTTTGAATGCTTATCTTATATGTCTTAGATGTACATGAGGAAACACCATAAAGAGGATAGTTTAGTTAGGGGGAGCAACCTCGGATGGAAAAATACCTTTTCCATTGATGACAAAGGGGGAGAGATTTATCAGATGCAGAGGATAGAGGCATGGTTCTAGGGGGAGCATGAGAGATATAAATCCAGTCTTGCATGACATGAGTTTATTATTGCATCAGAGTGTTTCCATCAATGCCAAAAGGTGATATTGTTTATTAAGGTCGATTGTCATTGATGTCAACCCTTGAAGGAAGTTGGAGAACCTAGGCTTGGGTAATGGACCCAAGTTTGTTTGATGGATAACAATATGAGTTTTGATAAAATTGTAGGTAATACTATTCTATATGGATAGTACATGTCATTCCATTTCCAGTGGTATGTGGAACGTCACATAACTCCTCACGGTTAGAGAGTTATGGCCATGTGAAGTTGGAGAACCCTCATGAGTCATCTAGAAGCCCCAAAAGGTCAAAGTAGTCAAAGTGGTTTAAGAGATTTTTAAAAGGTAACTAATAAAGTGAAGTGATGAGTGTACTATAATTCAAAGTGAATACAAAATAAATTATTTAAATAATAAATTTAATGGAGAAATTACTAAGTTGACAAGTGGTTAGAAGTGGGTTAGCCCTAAAATAAGGAAAGTGGTTTAAGATGGTTAGAAGGTAACCCCTTGAGGTAAAGTAAAGTGATGAGTGTACTATAAGTCAAAGTGGACACAAAATAAATTATTTAAATAATAAATTTAATGGATAAATTACTATTTGGACAAGTGGTTATAAGTTGGTTAACCCTAAAATAAGGAAAGTGGGTTAAGATGGTTAAAAGGTAACCCCTTGAGGAAGCTACATGAAAGTATAAATAAGAGGCAAGACTCTCTCATTTAACATTACACTTGAGCATATTGAATATCTACAGGTGACTGAGGTAACCAAAGGATATCTAAGCCGAATTTCAGAGATAAATTGAAGTAAAGAAGACCGAAATTCAAAGGAGGATAAATTCTTTTGATGATGCTTTCTAAGGTATGCTATTTACAGGTCACCTCACCATTTTCGTAATAATTTTTTTTATAGAATGATTCAGACTATGAAATTGATAGGCCATTGAGAAAACATATCCAAGTAGCTTTGTTACAAATTTCAGATTGTGGGTCGTTGTAGTTTTGTAGTTACACTCCATGGAAAATAGGACTTGTGGCTAGTCCTGAAACTAGTCTAAAACAAGTGTTTCGGGTAAAAACGTCATAACTTCTTCATAATAGATAAAAATTAAGTAAGGAAAAAAAATTGGTTAGAGTATAGTCTGCAATATTTTGTGTAATATTTTTAGATCCATACAACAAATATTCTGTCTGGGGCATGCTCTACAAGTTCGTTCTCTAGAATAATCCAAAATTCAAAAAAGTATGTCATTTTTGCTATAACTCATTTTCTGAGACATTCCAAGTAGTGAAACCTGGAATAATTGCATAAAACACACTGAAGAACAATATGTACTATTTTCAGATCTTAATTCATTAGAGGTACATAGTTATGATTATTTCAAGTTAGGGTTGTTGACTAATCCAAAACTAGTCATGTGAGACTAAAGAAAAGTTTGATGAAAATGATAGTCTATTGTTGTTAAAGTTAAGGAAGGTTTGCAGGTATGTGATCACATACACCAGGTCTATTACATATTTACAAATCAGATTTGGATGATGAAATTGATGAGGGATTTTGGTTGAGGTACATGTTGGGTACATGGTTGAGACAAGTAGTTGATGAGTTGGCACATACATGAGGTGTATAGTTGATGATGTTGGTACATATTGATGAGTCATAGTTGATGAGTAGTTGATACATGATTGGTACATACTTGGTACATGGTTGGATGCACTGGTTTATGGTACAATTTTATTATAGGTTGTTTGGTACATGTTGGTGCATGGTTGATGCACTTGTTTATGGTACATGTTGATTACAGGTTGAGGTACATGTTGATGCATGGTTCAGTTTTATTGGTACAGATTGTTTGGTGCAGGTTTATTAGTATAGGTTACATCGGTATATCTCAAAGTGATAGAGCGACAATGGTTCCATCATTCTACTTATATGTCAGGGTGGTTGGACGGGGCAATGACAGGTGATTGTAGCCACCTTCTGGTTGTAGACGGAGAACATAGAGAGTTGTAGCCTCCTTCTAGTTGTATCCATAGAATTGGGGAGTTGGAGCTTCCCTCGTGTTGTAGCCCAAGAAACTAAGGGTTGGAGACTCCTTCCAATTGCAGCTGGAAAACAAAGGAATTTGGTGCTTCCAATGAATGTAATTCTTCAATACATATAAGAAAAAACATTCTATGGTTTTCTCCCACTTTGGGTTTCCACGTAAAACATTGGTGTACTGTGTATGTGTATGATTGTTCATTTGTTCATTTCTTATTTACTCTGTATTTATTGGATGATAATGCTACATTGGTATAACACTTGGATTATATGGTTAAAAGGGATTATATTTATCTATTACTGATTCACCCCCCCTCTTAGTAATCCAACACTTACAATTGTATCATGTACATGCTTGAATGAGCTATCATTCATATCTGAATAGTTTCAGACTTAGTCCTTTCTATTCTCCAATTTGAGACATGATGCCCTATTGATGAACCATTATGTTCTTACTTCAGATGCTTAGATATGTATATTTTAACCCTATACAGTTAATTACTGCAAAAATATTCTTAGTAAAACATAGAAGATACAATGGAACACACACATTACACAGATATTTTAACCCCGGAAACCCAAACTAGGAAAAATAGCAACCTATTTAGTATCGCGCCTCTAATATTCTATTCATCATCTTCTTCATTGTTTACAATACAATATACATATATGATCTCACAACATCCAAACCCCTAATCCATTTACCTAGATTAGTCAACAACCCTAATTCCTTAATAGGAATTAGAAAACCATCGACAAAACCCATGTGCTGAAAAACTGTCAAAAAACGAATGTAAAAATGGACAATTTTTTTTTTCTCGATGGATCTTTCCCCTGAACCCCCACAACCCTCCTGGTTGGGGATTTCTACACACCCCCAAACCCCCTTTACTCCCATATCAGTGTACATTACATGGGATCAGTTTTGAAAATAATTTAACACATACCCAACTTTCTCCCACTTGTTGTTTTCTTTGCATACATGCAGTTATAGGATTACATAGTCAACAATCTAGGGAAGAAATTCCCATAGATCCTATACACCAAGAGAAACTATCAATGCTCACATATTTTTTTAATGAATGTAAAACATTCTCCAAATTCTCCACCTTCATCAGCAACACCTTTTCTTCAACCATGTCTCTCACAAAGCGATATTGAACATCAATATGCTTTGTCATTGAATGATAAGTCACTTTATTCACCGGGAATATTGCACTCTGACTATCACAATCTATCCTTACAGTTTTTTGTAACAACCCAATACTTGAACAAAATATTTGTAACCAGATTTCTTCATTGCTTGCATGAGTGGTTGCCATGTATTCAACTTCTGTAGTTGAGAGTGTCACTATAGACTATCTTTTGTTCATCCAAGTGATTGCTCCTCCAAATAGGTTAAACCCATACCCACTTATAGATATTATGTGATCGGTATTTCCAACCCAATATGCATCAACAAAGTCATGTATGTCCAACACCTCGTCCAATCCTGGTCTTCCTTGTTAGCAAAATCCATAACTAGTAGTGCCCCGCATATACCTGAAAACCCTCATTACTGTTGTCCAATGTTCCTTCCCTGGTTTTGACATATACCTACTCAAAACTCTTGCTGTATATGCAATGTCTAGTCTAGTACATACCATTGTATACATCAAACTTCCAACTGCACTGGCATATGGAATGCAGGACATGTCCTCTTCCTCTTCCTGCATCTTTGGACACTGATCTGTAGATAATTTTACACCCACAAGCATAGGAACCTTGAACGATTTACATTCATGCATATTAAACCTCTACAATATTGTCTTCACATATTTTCTCTGATTTAACCAGATTTTCATGTTTTCCTTATCTCTTTTAATTTCCATGCCCAAAATAAAATTTGTATCATCAAGATTCTTCATGTCAAATTTAGAGGACAACTAAGTTTTCACATCTCGGATAATCAACATAGTTACCAACTTAACGAGAACTCTACAGATTTCTCATTTTGGGGGGAGGGGGGGGAGGGTGGTCACATGTTTTACCTTGTTTTTAAAAATGGTGCTATAGGTAGCACCCCCCTCTCTTTTTAGGTGGTTTTTTGATATTTTGAATTTTCTGATCCATAATATTTCCGCATTATTTTTAAATGCTTATTTTTCATTTATTTTCATTTATTTTCTAAATTTATTTACTCTTTTTTTTAAACGGTGTTTTTAGTCATTTTTCATTGCTTCTTTCAATCTTAAAAATAATTTTTACCATTTACTTTTTTGAAATTAATATTTTTCATATAATTGTGTCTCCTTAATTAATTTATGGTTCCATACTTTTAAAATATAGTGGAAAACATCATTTTTAACACATTGTTTACCTTCACTTCAATACATAGAAAATAATTGTAGTTAAATAACACAATTTTTGAATATTTAGCAAAAACATCTACATTTTACAACCATATATAATAAAAAACCTCTACATTTTGGTATTCATTTAAAAAAACATGTCAAATAAAGCATTTTTATGGACATAATTGAACAAAAAAAAAGTGAAACTTTTATAAAACAATTAACTCTTTTTTTTCCATAGTTTTATACATTTGAAGTTAAAAATGACAAAATTTAATAAAATTTTCCCTAGTATAGTGATTCACATACAAATAAAAGTAAAAATAAAACAATAAAAAAGATTCATCATAAAACAACAATAGATACATATTCATTTTATTTTAAAATATGAAAGTCAAAACATTACAGTTATATCTCATCAAAAATTTGCAAAATTGAGCATCGTCTTCAAGGTCATCTTAAAACTAATCAATAATAGCATATATCTCAAATTGATCATTCTCAACAAACACATTATCATCTTCTTCGACATCATTTTGTGCTTCCATTGGGTCTTTCATATCCACTAGTTCTCCAAAGTGATCATTTCCAATCAATCCTCCTAATGGTACTTGAGGTTCCTTTGACATTTTTTCCACCTTTGATTCACTAAAATCTCATTTCCTCAAGCCAAATTCTTACATTTCATCTGGAAGAGCTGGAATAGCATTAATGTTTTGTTGAATAAATTGCACTGTATTGGGTCACTTTCAATGGCTATGAAAATTCTTCCTTTCTATAAGCAACACACTAATGTTGTACCTAATCACAAAATACAAAATAAATAATGAAGTTAAATACTATAAAAAGATATAAATTAAAAATAATATAAGATTGAAGTATGATTTCATAAATGTTAGATCATAATTCTTACTTGAACCCGAGAACAAATCCAAAACCCAATCTCCTTCATTTGAAAATGCATCTATAAGATAATTAATTAATACTTGTGGTTTTTGATAAATGTTAACTATCTCTCCTTTCAAATCATTTTCCTCATATGTTATCTTTCTAACCACAACATTGTAAACCAATAAACTACTAGGATTCCCTCCATCCTTTACATTGACAAGAATAGAATTATAAGAATCATCTTTTGTCCAGGTTGCAAGATGTATACTCTCAAAATCACATTTAAATGGTTCTCTATTGGAGCTATGAATATTAGGCTTGTGCATGTAACATAAATAAGTGAATATTCAATTAACTTGTGAATTAATAAAAAAAAAATATAATCTTAATTGTTAAACATGCACTTTCAATATCTTACCAAATAAATTCCATCCTTGTCTTTTATTTTCCCTTAAAGCTTGATTGCACTAATCCTTATTGTGTGTCTAAATGAAAAACCAAAAATCTCCAAAATGGTGATGTTGTGACTTCCATAAATCCCATAACCACTTTATTGAAATCTGGGTAAGTATAAGGCTAAGTATCATATCCAATGTTTTGGATATTATAACCATGAGGGATATCCTCAATAACTAGGGAGTATTCTTTTTTAGGAACACTATTTGCAATTTGTTCACAATCACCTAATATCACTTTATACTGAACAATGTCGAACCCATTCCAAATGTAGTGATCAAGGGTGTCATCAATTTCAATAGTTTGAACATGTCTCCTTCTTTCTCTTTCAAACTTGGCTTTTTGAATAAAGATTTTGAATATTTCAGGTACCCCATCTGCATTCTTCTTTGTCATCTTTAATGAAACAAACAAACATATAGTTATATATCTATAACTATTAAAATATAAATAAATTAACCTACAAACGAATAATATGAATGTAATAAATCAACATACCTTTTTGAATGCAACAAAAAACAATTTCAATACTGTTGTAGAGCTTGAATCTGGATAGTTGAGTTTAACATCATCCCAAATTTCTTCATTCAACATCTTAACCATTTCCTCTTGTATTCTCATATACACCTTGTGACTAAATAATAAAAATAATAATGATATAATGATATATATAATAAAATACTTAGAACATTGATATGTTAAACTAAAAAAGTCAATTTTCTTGTCCTAACATAAATAAAAATAACTCAACAAACTTACTTTTTAAATTCATCACACATTTCTTCCATTGACATTTCACCCGAACTTAAACGTGATAATATAGTTATGATAAGTTTCTCATCCTTCACTCCTTGTATCGTTCTCCAACGTGTTATAGTCATATCTTCTGGGAGATTTTTTATTTCAGGACCTGTCTTACTTGTGCCACATATTAATGGTTTGTCCTTCTTAACTCTATGATTTTTTATACTAATATTTTCCCATAGGGTGAAGATATCATCTATCAAATCTCATACCTATCGAGTTCTAAATCCCAATTGAAAATATATATCCACAATTCTAAATACATCACTTCCTTTGTGATTTTTTTCTTTTACATTTTCATCATCAATTGGGTAGCCTATTTCCATACCACATTGCTTCCAAAAATTGCATCAACATTTGATCTCTCCCCACGACATATTTTAGAAAACTCATTATGAATAAATATCACCCTTTGAATGAAAGTTGTTAACACATAAAATGTACAGGAGTCAAGGTCTAGAAAGTTGATCAGAGTACAATTACAAAATTATTTTTATTCATAATGGTGGTTGTCATCATTAACATAAGAGGTAATGTTTTGGTCATATATGTCTCTCAGTTTAAATCCTTCATGCAGTATTTGGTTACATGTTCTCATCATCCAAATGCAAGCTTATATTTCTTCCTTGTAACCATTGTATATTGTTTCTAATTGTTATTGCTACGAACTATTAGCGTTGCAAACTGGTTTGTACAACTGGTGTTGTGAGCTCCAGTTTTCTTGCTTAGCTTGCACATTCTTATCCTTCAAACCTTTATGCAAACCCAAGATAAATGTTTTCTAGTCAAAGGGTAACTTGCAACTTATTCTTGCAACTATGACTCCATTTACTACAAACTTCATGTGCACTACAAATTGTGTGCTACAAACTGTGAGTTGCAAACTGGCATTGTGAACCCTCTGTTTTCTGCTAGATCAAACCCTCCTCAACTGTGATTCATTTAGGACCGAATTTTTAACTTTCCAAAATTCATTTTCCTCTTCAAATGTGTGAAGTCTTGCAAACCTATTATAAAACCTAGTCCAACTTTGCACACTGTGAACTGGTAGTTTTGGGATAGCTTGTAGTGAATAAGTACACAACAGAGTCATGTTTTCATCATAACTTTTAAATGTCAATTTGGGTTCTTCTAAAAAAATTTGTGGAGATGAATCATTATATTATTGACTTGCTGACCAAACATCATCCTAACCCGGTTTGTAGTTTGGGAGAAAATTTGAAATCATCACCTACAGGAAAGTTCACAGCGCATATTGTCAAAGGTGTTGCAAACTCTAACAGTTTGATAAATTCAAGTTGTAGGAGGGATGCTGATGAAAGAGAATCTCTCCCATGCCATCCATGCACCAGCCAGCCAACCCACTCAACGCATTCAAGGCACACATTCAAGGAAGAGAGACGCCAGTCCTCTCACATTTTGAATTTGAAATTGTATTAAATGTATGTAAGGTTAGTAGAGCGAAAGCGGTGCCTTTGAGCAGGCATTAGGTAGGAGTAGCCTTTAATGGTTGTAAGGATGGATCTAGCTATGATCTAGACTAGACATCCCATTCAATGTAATTCAATGTAATTGAATAGAGTAGGTACCTTGGAGGGAAGAGCTCGAAGAGACCTCTCATGTAAAGATCTTTTGTATCTTGTTTTGATTTATTATTAAGAGTAGAGAAGAATAGAGAGGAGAGAAGGAGCCGAGACTCTATCAAAGTCTGAGCTCAAGAACACATTGTAAAAAGAGGCATTTCATATTAATATAAACAACAATTTTCCTGCATGTTATTTTGTGTATGATGAATGTCTTCATGAGTGTGTATTTATATGTTGTAGATGTATGATTGAGTGTGCATTTGCAGGGACAAATAGGTTCTGCTATATGTGGGTTCTTTGATTTCAGGTTTGGGGTTCTTTGAGGCTTCATGCCAAGAGGGTGTGACAGAACACTGCGGGTTCTAAAAGCTAGTGCATAGAGTGCACTTCCAATTCTGCGGAATTTGGACAAAGACGCGCCAGGAGGGTGCACCAGTCGAAGTCTTAAACTCAAGGAAAGATCTCAAGGTTGTTGAACACCTTGGAGATAGGACTGTGTAGAGGAAAGGCACAGAGGAAAACATAATCACTGAGGATTCTGGGAGGCTCTTTCAAGAGGGAATTGAGCACAAGCATAGAGTGCAGAGGAGAACTCCATTGTGGGTTCAAGGAGAAATCAAAAACACTGAGGATTCTGGAAGCTCTACCAGGAGGGAATTGTGCAAGTGATGAGAGCACAGGAAATAACTCTTTTGTGTTTTGGAACAGAGAAGAGTCCAAGAGAGGATCTTCATAGGGTTGTTGAACACCCTGCAGACTTAGCAAGGAGTTGCTTGAGCAAGAAACTGCCAAGGGGGCATCATATTCTCCATCTGAGGGAGAAGAAAGAATTAAGTCCCTTAGAGTTCTAAGCAGCAGACAAGCTCAGGAAAGATAGCATAGTCGTGTGCAGGGATCCTGCAAGGAGTGAAAAGGTCGAGGAAACCTTTCAAGGTTTCAGAATAAACAAGCTCGGGAGGAAAAGTGCTTTTGTGCACAAGAGAAACAATTGCAAGGAGCGCAGAAGTCGAAGAATCCTTTGAGGATTCAAAGAGAATAAATATTAGGAGGGAGAGTGCTTTCATGCATAGGCCATAGCCGAGAGGTTGCAGAGGCTGAAAGGAGACCCTTTGGAGGGTTTGAGTCCAAAGAAGCTTAGGAAGGTCAGCGGGTTCAAGAACGCTGACAGAAGCCGAAGTCACAAGCTTCGTAGCAACATGAGAAAAGGCTGAGGTCTTTGATAAGTTGCATTCTTCCAAGGTTCAAGGAGAAATAGAGCGCTCACAAGGAGGGATTACAACTGTCATCGGATTAGGCGAAGAGGAGATCTGGACCGTTGCAGGTTTACGTCCAGGTAGCGGTAGAAAGAGAGCGCACAGGAGAAGAAGATCAAAGCCATCAGATCTTGCACAGAACGCCGACCATCGTCAGACCTAGGAGAAGGTGTGTGTGAGTTAATCTCACACATGAGCTAAGTAGAGGCTCTTCAAAGTCCCGAAATGACAGAGGCATTCGGGATTTTCGAAGATTCGGGATTCATCATTTTGGGAATCCCAATGACAAGAGATCGGGGCACTTCACAGTGAAAGTCCTGAAACAATGAGAGGATCGTGGCTGTCCGTTTGTAGGGGGATGCATGGCAGACATCCAAGCCCACCGAGAATTCGCATTTCTGAATATCGGGGATTCGGCTACCTGGAAATCGAGGGAGCAACATTTGTTGCGGAGGGTTCGTGAAACCGCAAATCCCAAAATTCCGAGAAAGGAGCACACAGTTGAGGTTTCAGGGAAATCCCCGAAAGGAAGGTGACATCGATATTTCAGATACGGAGAAGCCCAAGGAGAAGGGACTGGGAGAACCTTGCATCGCGGGATCGTGAAACGCAAAATCCCGAAGGTGTTGAGAACGCGATAGAAGGTCGACATTTCGGCATACAAGGTGTCGGGATTTCGAAATTCAGCTATTCGGGGATTCCGCTACAGAGAGCTGAGCACTTCAGCAATTGAAACTCTAAAATCGTGAAACGCGAAAAATACGAGGAAAAGAAATCCTTGGAGGAGAAAGCTGGGGAGTGGCATTTCAGAGATTAAGGGTTCGGGATTTCAGGAATCCCGAAGGCAAGGAACAGGGGCATTTCAGTGTTGGAAACCCCAAAGTTCTAAAAGAGGCATGTGGTCATGGGTGTTTGGACTCAGAAATGTCGTATTTTCATCCACCTTTCCCTTCACCATTCCTTACATTTCATCGCCCAATTAAACCTTTGTCATACCCTTTTCATAAATACATTTGGGTTTCACATCATTATTTTCCACTTTATTCATTTTAGTATTAAAAGTGAATTTATGATTAAATATTACAAAATATACATGTTTGAATTTTATGATTAAATATTAGAAAATATACATGTTTTCATATATCTCAATTATGTGTGAGCTTTGTAATGTGTGTAGGAATATGTGATGATTAATTCAAAGAGACTTCTCTAATATCTCTTCCATCATTCCAAAGGAGATAATTATCCGCCTCATCAAGGAGAAGATCATGGAGATTTGGTTAGAATATCTTATCTAAGATACACGAGAGATATGTGTGAGGATTTGAAGGATCACATCTTGTAATAATGGGAAAGTAGTTGAGAGTGGTTGAGAGAATAGTGGATCCTTCATTATGAGATGGCTTTCTTCATGTACATAAGAGAGTGCTCTCTCTTCATGAGAACTCAATTAGAAAATTAGAATTGGAATTAGAAATTAGAATTCAATTAGGATGTGATTGTAATCAGAAGAAGGAATTCTTAGCTTTGTTGTTCTTTCATGCTTTGTCATTTGACTATTGTAATGTGATTTGAGATTGATATATTGTGTGAGCTCATTGTTGTTAACTCTTTCATGTTGTATTTCCCTTAGGCAATTTCATGCTTCCTAGTTATTATTTCAATGCTTTCTTAGATCGCTTTGATTTCAGCAACATAGATTAGATTAGATTAAATTCTATCTCAAGATATACATGCAGTTTTCATTTACTATGTACCCTGCCGACAATTAAATAGTTAAGGCAATTATAATCCATATTTCGGGCCTAACATTTGATGCCAAGCACGGGAAGCTAAGGGATTGAGGTATCGTAGACAGAGCTAAGTATCGCCGCTAATGGAAGGATTAGTAGGTCCCGCTCTCTATAGATTTCACTTAAGTGTGTTAGTCAGAAATAGGGCTTAAGGGTCCCCGCTTATGGAAGGGATTAGTAGGTCCCCGGTTTCTCTCGTGAGATTTCAATTTCTGCAAGTGTGTTAGTCGAATGGTGGCTTATGGTCCATGCTTAATGAGGGATTAGAAGATCCTCGTCAGGATTTCAATTGTTTCGCAGTATATGTTAATCGTAGAGATCAGTTAAGGGTCCCTGCTAATGGAATGGATTAGTAGGTCTTATTCTCTGTAGATTTCAATTTCCGCAAGTGTGCGGTCGTAGTTGTGGCTTAAGGGTCCATGCTTAATGGAGGGGATTAGAAGATCCCGTTCTTCAGATTTCAATTGTTTTAATAAGTATGCTAATCAGAGACTGGTTTAAGGGTCCCTCGCTAATGGAATGATTAGTATCATGTTCTCTGTTAGAAGATAGATAGCTTTCATTTCAATTAGCAATGGGTTCTCGCAACTGGGAAGAGTGTTTTTTTTGTGTTTCAACAAAGAGTGGTTTGTTTCAAGAGTGTTTCGGCAATCTGATTTTCAGATTTTCATTTTGATTTGGTTGTTGTAAGAATCCCTTCTTCTTTTAACATGGTTTAACTATGAGTATAAGCTTGGAACAACCACTCGATTCCGCGAAGCCGATTTCCTCTTCTCAGAAGAGAGATCTTGATAGCAACAGAGCTTAATTACTCCTCCAGAAATAGAGAATGAATCAACACATGAAGAATGAAAGGAGGAGGAGAAGGACAATGAGGAGCTGCAACATAATGTGAGTGAGACAAATTATGCCTACGCGAGCCTCATCGAACAATGGTTTCAAGCAGATACCATGTTAAAGTCATTTAGTTTTTCTTTCTTTGATAATTTAGAGTCAAATAGCTTTTCCAATCATCTTTGTATTCATATTCCCATCATTTGAGAAATTGGAAGAGAATATATGCCTACTACTATTACATGAATGGTTTCAATCGAAATTTGATTACACGTAACTGCTTTTCTAATTTCTAATTAGTATAAAATAGGTAGGCTTTCATTTTCAATTTTTACTTTTTCCTATTTTTTTTTTTTTTTTTTTTTTTTAGAATAAGTAAGCTCTCCTCCACGCTTCGTGCGACCGTGAGGATCAGAAGTAGGGATGACTAATAATGTTTTTTAGGAAGTATAATGATGATGCTGCTTTGCAAAAAAGAAAACAATTAGGAATAAACATGTGATGCTGAACAGCAGCTGAAACAAATAGCTTGTAACAATAAAGAAAAAGCGTCATTGTCCCACTTCCATTTTTTTTATAAATTTTGCAAAATAAAATAATAAGTTTTCCAAACAATAAAAGAAAATATATATATATCTATCGAAAAGCCTCTCTTGCTATATGCTCTAAAACACCGTCGCTATATGCTTTAAACATCAGTCACTATATGTCAACACCCACGCGATAATCGACCAGCCTTTTCGACCTGATTTATAGTTGGTTTGCATGTTTTTGTCTTTGTCCCTCATCCTACCAATGCCTGGAAATTAACTATGCAAACAAAACAATAACAGTTCAAATATTTACGTTGCATCAAAACTGTTTTGAGAATAAGGCACATAAAAGGAAAATTTTAAGAACATGACAGGCTTATAAAAGCATCCAGCTATTGAATGAATTTGCATCGCTTAGCTTTGCTTAAACCCTGCAATTTGAACCTGCAAAAACAATAACACGAGACTATCAAACAATTTATAATGGAATGGTTCCGATAACCGATGATGAAGTCAGAAATTTCCTCGTGATCTTTACTTATCAAGATAGAAATACCGAGGGATTTGAATCTTTACAAACTTCCGAAGATGGGGAAGAATCTATATCTTGTGGTGAGGACTACATTTTGCAAGTGAGGCTATGAGATTGTTGCTTGGATGATGGAATTCTGGAAAAGAAATAAAATCTAGCGATTTGCATGTTATATATGAAAAGACATGCTCATGAAGGTGCGCATAGAATATTGGAAACCCGTGAATGTAAATTTGATCACATGAAAGGTGTTGCCAATCATTTGCTTGGAGTTGCCCTAGGGAGGAAAGCTATATCTGCTGATTCTGACTCTGAAAAAATGAAGATGCATTATGAGGCTCTTATTGCTTTGGAAGAATCTACAGTATCAGAAAATATAGCACTGGACTGTGCAAAGAAATATTTGGCTATGATGGCGGAGGCTTCAGTCAAAGGTTGAAGCTCTTGGCCCTTATATTGTCAGCACAACAGCATTTTTCTGATGCTGAAACTATCATTAATGCTGCCTTAGATGAGACAGGAAAATGGCAACAGGGAGAGTTATTGCGTTTAAAAGCAAAGTTGTAGATTGCTCAGGGACTGTGCGCGATCTAGAAAACAACAACAAAACCATAATAGATAATTGATATCGGGATTAATGTGATCTGTCCTTATCTTTTGGGATTGTCTTTCCAGGATTTTCTCTGATTGTTATTTTTAATCTAACAACCTTGAATCACGTAGATATGGCGACAGGTAAGTATACATCTTGAGCAAAATATTTGGGAGACATCGGAGGAGAATCACGAAGTTTTCTGAGATGATTAAAGCAGGTTTTCATGCGGATCGACCCAATATTTTTTTAAGCGGGACAGAAGAGACCTTAACAAATAATTGACCAGTCAAGCTCGCGTTGGATTCGGGGTCGAGTTCACTAGGATTCGACAACTACGCTGTCGAAACCCTATTGAAATGGCAGTCATCGCGTTGGAAAATTTTAGTCGAACGATGTGATTTCGAAGCGATTCTATGATATCTTTTTTTGCAATGCATGTGATTTTCAGAATAATGCTTTAGAGATCTCTCACACTGTCACACACCACAATATAGAAGAGATGAATACTGTCACATTGGAATTGGATTGACCGCATTATCGCCAGGAGACTCGGTTGTATTTTCTGGTGCCTCCACGCAGGATCGAACTACAGACCTTCAGTTTACAACTGTATATATGCGGATCGTATTTTCTGGTGCTCTTCTGCATATAGGGGATCGTATTTGAACGCGCAAGATCCAGGACCCAGAAGCATGGTCAGACTGGAATGGGTAGACTGAGAGAAGAAACACTGTGAATTATAGCGAGTTCCAATGTTCGGGGCCTGGAGCAACACAACAACAACGAGTTTCGTGGTCCAATAAAGTCTACTAGAGCTGACGTCGCACCGTATTTTGAGCTTGAATTACATAAAGGCAGCAAGGTCATCACTACATGGATTCAGGCCTGAACACATTACAAGGGATGGGCGGTCGCAACTGGTCTATGACCGAAATGTAAAATCCCACGAGGCAATAACCGAGTTTATGGAGGACGAAGTTTTGTACGCTGCTCACAATGAACCCGAAGACATATCCGTGGATTACGTGGTGCAGAAATGCAAAGTCGTCTTTGTAAAACATGAATGGCGGTGTAGTCCATGATCTCCAGACCTATTACGCCCCTCTTCATCTTGCATACGACTGTAACAGATCCCTGGTCCTCCGTGTGAATGTTGATATATGAGCATCAACTCTGAACTGAACATAGACATTAAGCGCATTTAAAGTTTTTGAAAATATATGACCGTTGAATAGCATGACCGGTAGATGTTATGAGAATTGACCGTTGAAGATCACTACTTGATAGTACCAGATAGACCAGGAGCTTCCTCTAAAAGTGATTCATCCAGAGAAAATGCTACCAGCTCCGAGATCAAGAAGAGGCTGGAAAACTTCAGGAGACGTCTTAAAATTATGCAGAGCTATTCCTTCATATGCAGCTTCAGCGATGGAATATCTAGGTCGATTTAATCCCATGAAAGCAATTCTTCCTTCATAATTTGCATGAAATTCTGGTCCAACACATGGTGCAGCTGTTAGTGTTGGAGAACAAATTATTATCATGTTCCTCTACAGCAAAATAATCTACTTTAGATGTGTTCCAGATGCAGACAGCCCAGATTTCTGATGAGCGCACCTTTGTGATCAAGCAGGGAGGTAAGCAGATACAACAGGTTATGACATTATTCTCAATATACACATAGATTATTTCCCACAAG
>SNQJ01S0030950.1:97711-115854 GCA_010110895.2 Picea sitchensis
TGAGGCCCACGTGCTCGGCCTCCGGCTCTCAGTACTGAACACCTAAGTTGTTCCTAGGATTTGATTCCTAGGCTGCGAACTTCAGATCTGCAGGGAAACCTCTCCACCACGCCAAATTCGGTAAATTCAAATGCAAATTTTTGAATACCTGCCTGCATTTGCGTAGTGTTGTAGGAAAATCGAATGTGTAGGGGTTCAATTCCTGCCTGCATTTTCATATTTTGCGTAGTTATTGGCGTTTGCGTAATTGGAATCCCTATGGCTTATATAGCCGAAGCGGCTCCAGAGTCGTGAAGCAATATGGGCATCAATAATGCCAACGCCACTGCAATGTGTTCCACACAGTGATGGGTAGTCACAGTTCTAGCCCTGTCACTCATCGCCTACATATTTATTTCCTTAATATATATGCAATTTCACCTTGATTTGCCTTCACCACCGGCCCAAATCCTCATCAATGAGCAACGCCATCAGAATTCCCCAAGAATGAAGCATCCGCGAATTCGGTTTTTCACTCGGCCGAGATTTTTAACAGAACTTATGCTGAAATGGAGGAAAAGTTCAAGGTTTACATTTATCCCGACGGCGATCCGAATTTTTTTTATCAAACCCCGAGGAAGTTGACTGGGAAATATGCGAGCGAGGGTTACTTCTTCCAGACCATTCGAGAGAGCAGGTTTCACACCGACAATCCTAAGGAGGCTCATCTTTTCTTCATTCCCATCTCTTGCCATAAAATGAGAGGAAAGGTAAGCATATAGTTACTTTGTTTCTTTCTTTATATTTTAGATGGTAACAGGGTCCGTGTGTTATTCGTCAAATAGAATGTGAGCATATTTCAATTTTGTCTGTTATTTTTAACTTTTTTTTTTTCTAGTTTTATAAATGAGCTGTTCAACTTCAGAAATGAGATCTTAAAAACTCAACATTCTTCATTAAATATCTGATTAAATCTGATTTCCAATTTTGACTCTAAGAGAAGAGGTCATATAGATCAAGTACGTGTCAAAGGACATGAAAAACAGACCTAATATAACTTAACAAATCTCCCTTGGGATTTTATAAGTCTATCTAATTACAGAAATGTTCGTTTCAAACATTCTATATGGTCAGTGTTGTCCTCTGATCTAATATTGTTGTCGAAAGAGTTCCCAGTTCCTAATATACTTTGTTTGTCAAGAATAATTTCCGAGGAGTGTTCTTGTCATTGAGGGTAGTTTAGGAGTATCTGTTGTTAGTTTCAGACTATATCTTTTGTAGCATAATGTACTTATACTTGATCTTTCCATGGAGTTCAAATTCTTTATTTATTGGACTTGATCAATCTGTCTTCTTTAGTATCTTAGATATTGTGATCATGTCATGATCAAGGATTTCTCTTTTGCTTGATAACAGTATGCTGTCATTTTTCAGTTGCCAGGAGTTGTTGAATTGTGTCATATTTGGGGCCTTTACAGTAGCTGTGTATATTTGAATAAGTAGGGCATTTTTATAATATGTGTAATTGCAATATAAGATAATTTTATTCAACTCAATCGTTGACAAATTGCAAGAGTTGGTAAGACGATTCTCTTTGGTGGGCTTTGTTATTGGTTATCCCCTTCCTTTGTATTACTTTCAGGGATCACATGTAGGCTATGCAAGTGAAGATGTTCGTTGAGCAGCTTCAGAAAACAGGAAGATTTGGATGTTTGAACTATACATACTGGGAAAGAGGTTGACAACAAGAGCAGTGGAGTCTATGTTGAAGCCTTTGAAGATTCATCCATTTACAAATGAAACACGTGATGGAAAAATTTGCAGCTGTTGGCATTCTCCTCTTTTTTCTTTTTCACCTTCTTTATTCTTTATTTATATATATATATATATATATATATATTTATGAAATAAAGTAGTAAGAATCAATTTCTAAATAAAAAGTATTTAACGAATAAATACGTATGGTACAGTCTTATTACAGGGATCTATATAAGTTTCTTTGTGAGGAATAAGAAATGGAGGAATAAGCAATAAATAAATGTAAAATGAAAACCATATTTCCTTCATATTCCTGGAATAATTCAATCCAATTCCAGCCAAACCCAAATAAGTTACCAATTGTTTTACTTTGGTAAATTTGTTTTTACATTTTCCATTNAGTTCTACTTTAGTCCTGCATATACAGTGCGTGTGCTTCGTCAGTCTACGTACCCCGGGTTGACAATTAAATAGTTGGGCAAGTACTATAACGACATATATTTCGCCTAACAATGGGGTAGGTGGTCACATAGGCTGAGAATTCGGCATTTTGGGATTTGGCACTTCGGCCATCTCGAGGACTAAGGGCCAGGCTCTTGATATTGGAAACCCCAAAGTAGACTGCGGTCACGGGGAAAAGCGGTCACATGGACTGAGATATGGCCCAGGGGGCTAATCACCATTGAGCGCCATTTTGGCGTTTCGGTAATTCGGAGATCGGAGGATTGAGAAGGCAGAGGCTCTTGATATCAGGACTCAAGAAGTCCTGAAACCCGAAATTACTTTTCGGGAAAAGATCGAAGGTCATATTCGGTGACCGTGGGAAGGAGAAGCTCGCGCCTGGTGTATGTTCACACAGGTGGAGTCTTCATACAAGGACATGTGGATATGATTTGTGAGGTCTTAAGTAAGGCTGAAGAACCATTTTGGTTATGCAGATCTGATAGGAAGGAGCGATCCTATGCGGACTTTGGCTCGAGGGTTGGGGAACTGCATCAGTGTGGTATCAGAGCTTGATTTTGTCTGTATATTGCAGGCAGAGGAAGTGAGAGAAAAAGAATACTCTGGTACACATCAGTTTGGTATCAGAGGAAGCTTGCAGAGACAGGAAGAAGAAGGCAGAGTACTGAGAATCTGTGGTGATTGTTTGCAAGTACACAACAGTCAAGGAAGACAGTCAGAGGGTTGTAGGAGACGCTAGAATCACTCAGGGTTGCAGAGTGATAGCAGCAGGTTTTCCAGGAGGGAAGACAGGAACACGAAGATGGCTACTGAAGGCCATGTACGCGGTGGAAAGAAGATCCATCAGCAGCAGGAGAACGCTGCGAGAGATAAAGAGCTCATTGAGATCATAGCGAGGATGGAAATTCTAGCATTGTAGATGCAGCAGAATGCAAAGTCGAGATGGGTGTATGAATGGCCCATGAAGACGAAGGTAAAATGGCCAGTCAGGGGATTGGTGGATAGAAGACAACAGAGGTTGTTAAAGGGATGGTTGAGGCTGTTGAAACCCTCAATAGACCAGAGGAGATGGTTCAGGTGTGTGAACCAGAGGCTGGGAGAAATCTCAGTGATGTTAAGGATGAAATGAGATCACTGGAATATCTCAGAGACTGCCAAGATGGCAGAAAAAAAATTTCCAATTTCCAAGAGGGCAATGAGATGAGATTGTTATGGGATCTCATAGTCTGCCAAGAGGGCAGGACCAGAAATTCAGATTTCCAGGAGGGCAATAAGATGAGATATGAGGATCTCATAGACTGTCAAGAGAGCAGCAGAGAAATCCCATATTTCTAGGAGGGAAAGGGAGAGAAGATGAGCTTAGAACTGAGTTCATATCAACAAGGGCAATTGACAGAGGAGAAGGATCAGAAGGGCATTCTGATCATTGGAGGAATTCAAATATTCCTACCATTGAGCCCAGTCGAGGAAAAAGTTTGTGTTGCAGAAGAAGCAAAAGAAGAAAGACAGCTAGTAGATACTGTCATGGAAGAAGAAATGGAGTAACCACTGATGACTGCTCGAGCAAAAGAAAATGAGCATTCTGAGGAATGGCTCAAAATTTTTAGCCAGGAAGCTGAAATGACTGCAGCATTGGAGCTTGCAGCAGAAGCCAAAGAAGAGGCAGACAACATAGGTTTTGCTGATTTGTGTGAAGAGATTGAAGCCTTGGAGAGAAGGGTAATAGTGCAGGGCATGCACATCCAACGGGTCAATTTGGAGACAGATGAAGGGAAATTTCGGGCTGAGGAGCGACTGGAAGAAGCTAGAAATATACCAGCAGGAGAATTGGCAGAAGAAAAGCTATCAAAAGAGGAAGTTGAGCAAAGACTCAGTGATGAAATTGCAGAATTGGATTCTGCAGCAGAGTGGACATCTAGTGCCATAGGAGGGGAAAAATATGACAAGGGAGATCATGATGATCTGCCCATTTGCAGAAAGGAATTGCAGCAGAGGAGACTACATGAACAGAGCCATCCATTGCAGTAGCTGGATGAAATGATCGAGTAGATCAGGAAGTTGATGTTGAAGTCAGCATAAGAGACTATCGGTAGGGAGAATCTGACCAGGAGAGAGATAGCAACAACAACAGAGTAGCGGAAGCAGCAACATCAACAAAATAGTGGAGTAGATGAACAGCTCCAGAGGACTATTTGGGATCCAGGAGAATTTCAACAGCGGTGCTGGGGAGCTCATGAATTTCCACAGCAGAGGAGTATGATGCAAGAGCATCGCTCCCAAGCCAGCCATGCGCCAACCAGCCAGCCCACTCAGCGCATTCAAGGTGCACATTCAAGGAAGAGAGACGCCAGTCCTCTCACATTTTGAATTTGAAATTGTATTAAATGTATGTAAGGTTGGTAGAGTCAAAGAGGTGCCTTTGATTAGGCGTTAGGTAGGAGTATCCTTTAATGGTTGTAAGGATGGATCTAGCTCTGATCTGGACTAGACAACCCATTCAATGTAATTTAATATAGTAGGTAGATTGGAGGGAAGAGATCGAAGAACCCTCTCATGTAAAGATCTTTTGTATCTTGTTTTGATTTATTATTAAGAGTAGAGAATAATAGAGAGGAGAGAAGGAGCCAAGACTCTGCCAAAGTCTGAGCTGAAGAACATATTGTAAAAAGAGGCATTTCATATTAATATAAACAATAATTTTCCTGCATATTATTCTGTGTATGATGAATGTCTTCATGAGTGTGTATTTATATGTTGTAGATGTATGATTAAGTGTACATTTGCATGATAGATAGGTTCTGCTATCTGTGGGTTCTTTGATTTCAGGTTTGGGGTTCTTTGAGGCTTCATTCCAAGAGGGCATGATAGAACACTGCGGGTTATAAAAGCTAGTGCATAGAGTGAACTTCCAATTCTGCGGAATTTGGACAAAGACGCGCCAGGAGGGTGCACCAGCCGAAGTCTTAAACTCAAGGAAAGATCTCAAGGTTGTTGAACACCTTGGAGACAAGACTGTGCAGAGGAAAGGCACAAAGGAAAATAGAATCACTGAGGATTCTGGGAGGCTCTACTAAGAGGGCATTGAGCACTGGCACAGAGTGCAGAGGAGAACTCCATTGTGGGTTCAAGGAGAAATAAAAATCATTGAGGATTCTAGAAGCTCTTCCAAGAGGGCATTGAGCAGGTGCTGAGAGCATAGGAAATAACTCTTTTGAGTTCTAGAACAGAGAAGAGTCCAGGATAGGATCTTCACAGGGTTTTTGAACACCCTACGGACTCAACAAGGAGTTGCTTGAGCAAGAGACTGCCAAGAGGGCATCAGATTCTCCATCTAAGGAAGAAGAAAGAATTAAGTCCCTTAGAGGTCTGAGCAGCAGACAAGCTTAGGAGAGATAGCACAGTCATGCGTAGGGATCCTGCAAGGAGTGCAGAGGTCGAGGAAACCTTTCAAGGTTTCAGAATAAACAAGCTCAGGACGAAAAGTGTTTTTGTGCAAAAGAGTGACAGTTGCAAGGAGCACAGAAGTCAAAGAATCCTTCAAGGATTCAAAGAGAATAAATCTCATGAGGGAGAGTGATTTCATGCACAGGCCATAGCTGAGAGGTTGCAGAGGCCGAAAGGATACCCTTTGGAGGGTTTGATTCCAAAGAAGCTCAGGATGGTCAGCGGGTTCAAGAACGCTGACAGAAGCCGAAGTCACAGGCTTTGTAGCAACATGAGAAAAGGTTGCGGTCTTTGATAAGTTGCATTCTTCCAAGGTTCAGGGAGAAATAGAGTGCTCACAAGGAGGGAGTACAGCTGTCGTCGGATCAGGCGAAGAGGATATCTGGACCATTGCAGGTTTATGTCTAGGTAGCGACAAAAAGAGAGCGCACAGGAGAAGAAGATCTAAGCCGTCAGATATTGCACAGATCACTGACCATCGTCAGATCTGGGAGAAGGTGTGCCTGATTTAATATCGCACATGAGCTGAGCAGAGGCTCGTCAAAGTCCCGAAACGACAGAGGTATTTGGGATTTTCAAAGATTCGAGATTCGACATTTTGGGAATCTCGATAACAAGAGATCGGGGCACTTCACAGTGAAAGTCCCAGAACAGTGAGAGGATCATGGTCGTCCTTTTGTAGGGGGGTGCGTGGCGGACATCCGGAAGTGCATCGAGAATTCACATTTCAGCATATCGAGGATTCAACTACTAGGAAGTCGAGGGAGCAACATTTGTTGCGGAGGGTTCGCGAAACCGCGAATCCTAAAATTTCGAGAGAAAGGAGCACACAGTTGAGGTTTCGGGGAAATCCCCGAAAGGAAGGTGACATTGGTATTTTGGATACCGGGAAGCCTAAGGAGTAGGGACTGGGAGAACCTTGCATCGCGGGATCGTGAAACGAAAAATCCTGAAGGTGTTGAGAACACGATAGAAGGTCGACATTTTGGCATACCGGGTGTCGGGATTTCAGAATTCGATAATTTGGGGATTCCTCTACAGAGAGCCAAGCACTTCAGCAATTGAAACTCCGAAATCGTGAAACGCGAAAATCTAGGGAAAAGAAATCCTTGGAGGAGAAAACCGAGGAGTGGCATTTTGGAGATTTGGGGTTCGGGATTTCGGGAATCCCAAAGGCAAGGAACAGGGGAATTTTGGCGTTGGAAAGCCCAAAGTTTCTAAAGAGGCGTGTGGTCATGGGGTAGGTGGTTGCATAGGCTAAGAATTTTCCATTTCAGCATTTCGGGATTCAACACTTCGGCCATCTCGAGGACTAAGGGCCGAGCTCTTGATATTGGAAACCCCGAAGTAGACTGCGGTCATGGGGAAAAGCAGTCACATGGACTGAGATATGGCCCAGAGGGCTAATCACCATTGAGCGCCATTTCGGCATTTTGGTAATTCAGAGATCGGAGGATTGAGAAGCAGAGGCTCTTGACATCAGGACTCAGGAAGTCCCGAAACCCGAAATTACTTTTCGGGAAAAGATTGAAGGTCATATTCGGTGACCGTGGGAAGGAGAAGCTCGCACCTAGTGTATGTTCACACAGGTGGATTCTTCGTACAAGGACCTGTGGACATGCTTCGTGAGGTCTTAAGTAAGGCCAAAGAACCATTTCGGTTCTGCGGATCCAATAGGAACCAGCGATCCTGTGCAGACCCTGGCCCGAGGGTCGGGGAACTGCATCACATGCCACCTGTCTAAGGAGGTTAGAATGGGTTCTCAGAGATCATTTAGACACCAAGGGACACTCTTACCTAATATTCATCTCCACTAAATCTCCATGCAATGAGCTAGTTGCAGTTGCATTTATTCTAAAAGATGATTTCCAGGAATCAAGGAATTAGTTGGATTTTTTGTTTGGCACATATCTCTAAGGCATAGAATCCAATGCATGGAGTAGGTTGCGACCTCGTAGATATATTATTGATGTAATTTTTTATCAAATGAGTGATAGGACTCCAAATAGGAACTAGAGAGAGAGAGAGGAGGAAGCTTGAATCAGTTTAGCTATGTATGTTGATTTGTAATCTTGTTGGTCATATCAAAATGTAACATTTCTACCATTAGATATTCATGAGATTTGTTACTATCATATTTTGTTTTCTCTATTTTCCATTTTACATTTTCATCGTGATTGAATGAATTTAATACATTGTGGATCAATGGTTGTTCATGGGTAGGAGATTCATGAGCTACAAAGGATTTACAATGATTGCCTTCTTTCATGATTTATGTTCAAGTATTCTTTTTATTCATTTTGAAAAGATGATCATTGTTTGATGAATATTTATGCTTAGTGTTATCTACTTCATTCTTCTGTTCATCATTATATAGCCCTTTTTTATTTTGATTTGCATAATGGTATGAATCCATGCCTAATGGAATATATCTGCAGACAGTCTGTTTCTCTCTTTCTTTCTCTTTCTTGCTAATCCACTAACCATAAAATTGATTTAATTATTCAAATTATGATGGGTATTGGGCTTACACCTACAACAATCTAGGTGTTTCTAGTGATAACATTTTTGGCATCATTGTCGGGGACAAAGTTGAATATATTCCTTGGGATAACAACATTGATTAGATCCATCTTTGGATGGTGAACTAAAGCTGGACATATTCAGACTGCATCATTCACCTGGTGACTCCACTCCATGAAGAAAGGATATGTTGGGTACTTCATTGATTCAGGATGACAAAGTCCATGGATGCTATATTGGCACGGAGGTTTGCACCTCTCAATTTTTCAGTTGTCCCTAGTTTTCCAAATCTATTGCCTCCTCCATCATAATGAATGGATTATCTTCTTGTTTTCAAAGAAGACAAGGAGGATAATCCCACCCAACATCTTGTTACATTTCATCAATGTATGGATAAGTTAGACATACTTCACGAGGATGTATTGATGAAAATGTTTATGTACTCTTTAAAGGGTGATGCACGAGAATGGTATTTTTCTCTTCCTTCTTCTAGAATATGTTCCTTGAGATATTTCCATGTTGGTTTCAACAAATGTTGTAAAAGGTATTATTCTCCTGACATACTTCTTGAAGATTTTTGTGAATAGTTTGAGTCTTTTAATCAACCGACAATATAATGTTTCTCTTGTGATGAGCTTTATGAAGATCTTGTTGAAAAGGAGATTAAAGAAGAGTTAGTTCTTGTAGAAGAAATTTCAAACTCTTCTATGCAAGAGGAGCTTGAAAATAAAAACAATATGATATTGAAGATGATAACTTGGCTGAAACAAATGATGATGAACCATTGAAAAGTCCTCATGTACACTTAGATAGCATTGTTGAAGATCATGAACAAGTATTTATCCTTTCTTCTGGAAATGTTGAGAAACAAATTCAAGATTTCATCAAGTCTGAAAATGATTTTATTAAGCCAAAATAAGAAGAGATCAGCAATGGAGAGAGTTCATTTTCTTCTTATGGATCACATGGAGACTCACAATTGATACCTTATGCTTTCATTAAAACAGAAAGCATGCAAAAACCTTTCAGCTATGAAGAAAATATTTTGCAGGATCAATTCAATTATGAAGACCAAACTGAGGCATGCATTATTGATTATCAGTTAAGATTTGTTTTTCATACCTTCCACGATCCTGTAGCATATTATTTGGAGGATTTCATCAGTGATTATTTTTTACCATAGTCCAAATGTAAATTTAGAGTTCAATTTTATGATGAGTTTTTTATTTGATCTTAATTTTTTATTCTAAAAAAATATATGCAAATATTTCAACTGCTCAGTCAATTGCTTGAATGGTTAGAATGGAAATTTGAATACACTTGATCACAGTTGTTTACAGGAGTAGAGTTGGTGTACATAAATAATCTCACCTTTTCAACATTTCCTTCAGTTTGCATAGTGTGGTCAGGTTGCAGTGTGAGAATATTTTCAGATTTCAATAAATGAGCAAAGGAGCTCTTAGATCTCTGTTTTGCAAGGATCAATGGATAAGGTACTGGAACTGCCATGTTCTTGGAGCCTCATAGAAAGGTCTCCATCCCCTGTGGAGCCAAATGTTAACACATGAAATGTACAGGAGTCAAGGTTTAGAAAGTTGATCAGAGTAAAGTTACAAAAGTATTTTCATTCATAATGGTCGTTGTCATCAATAGCAGAAGAGGGAAAGTTTTGGTCATGTATGTCTCTCATTTTAAAGCCTTCATGCAATCTTTTGTTACATGTTCTCATCATCCAAGTGCAATATTATATTTCTTCCTTGTAACCACTGTATATTGTTGCTACGAACTATTAGCGCTGCAAAATGGCTTATATAATTGGTGTTGTGAACTCCTCTTTGCTTGGTTAGCTTGCACATTCTTGTCCTTCAAAACTTTATGAAGACCCATTATACATGTTTTCTAGTCAAAGGGTAACTTGGAGATTATTCTTGCAACTATGGCTCCATTTGTTGCAAACTGTGCATTGTGAACCCTTTGTTTTCTGCTAGACCAAACCCTCCTCAACTGTGATTCATTTAGGACTGATGTTTTAAATTTCCAAAAATCATTTTCCTCTTCAGATGTGTGAAGTATTACAAATCTGTTATAAAACCTAGTCCAACTTTGCGTGCTACGAACTGGTAGTTTTGGGATAGCATGTAGAGAATTAGTACACAACAAAGTCATATTTTCATCATAACTTTTAAATGTTGATCTGGGTTCTTCTTAAAGTTGTTTTGGAGATGAATCATTATATTATTGACTTGTTGACCAAAACTAAGCCTAACCCAGTTCGTATTTTGGGAGAAAAATTGAAATCATCACCTAAAGGAAAGTTCACAACGCATGTTGTCAAAGGTGATGCAAACTCTAACAATCTGATAAATCCGAGATGTAGGAGGGTTGCCACCTGTCTGAGGAGGTTAAAATGGGTTCTTAGAGATCTGTTAGACACCAAGTGACAATTGTACCTAAGATTCAACTCCTCTAAATCTCCATGCAATGATATGGTTGTAGTTTCATTTATTCTAAAAGACAGTTTCCACGAATCAAGGAATTAGTTGGATTTTGTGTTTGCCACATATCTCTAAGGCATAGAATCTAATGCATGGAGTAGGATGCGACCTCCTAGAGACATTATTGATGTAATTTTCTATTTAATGAGTGAGAGGACTCCAAATAGGGACTAGATAGAGAGAGGAGGGAGCTTGAAGTAGTTTAGTTGTGTATGATGATTTGTAAGCCTGCTGGGCATATTAGAATGTAACATTTCTTCCATTAGAGATTCATGAGAGTTGTTACTATCAGATCGTGTTTTATTTTTTTTTTCATTTTACATTTTCATCTTGCTTGAATGAATTTAATACAATGAGGATCAATGGTTGTTCATGGGTATGAGATTCATGAGTTGCAAAGGATTTGCAGTGATTGTCTTCTTTCATGATTTATGTTCAAGTATTATTTTTATTCATTTTGCAAAGAGGATCTTTGCTTGATGAATATTTATTCTTAGTGTTATCTACTTAATTCTTCTATTCATCATTATATATCCCTTTTGTCTGGTAGACAGTTTGATTTCCTTTGATCCGCAGAATGGTATGACTCGATGCCCAATGGAATATCTTTGCAGACAGTTTGTTGCTCTCTTTCTTGCTAATCCACCAACCATAAAATTGATTTAATTATTCAAATTCTGATAGATATTGGGCTTACACCTACAACAATATAGATGTGATTTCTAGTGCTAACAAAAGTCATGGACATTATCTACTCATTTTTTGTGTTATGATCCCATGCCAATAACTTTGTTTTTGAATCTGTTAAACCAACATAAATTATGCATTTGTCTGTCTCAAAAAGAGGATTATGGGGATATTCTTGCATCAATTCTCTTCTAGCCTCTATAAAATGATTTCCTCCAATCACATAATATTTTTAGTCAAAACAATTTGATCTATCAAATTCTTCCCTCCTAGGAACTTCCATTGGGTCAACAAGAACTAGGTAGTCAACCACATGTGCATATGGATTGTACCTAATTAATGATTTCAAATTGTGAATATGCCAGTGATACAGTTTTCTAATTTGATATTTTTCTTTCCCTTCTATGGGTTTATAAAGTTTCTTCACATTCAACTGAAATGTATGGCCATCATCAACGAAGTTCACCATCCTCAATCTATTTCGAATGGCATTTTTTGTTGTTTTCATAATACCATCCTCTAGATCAGCACCCGGTGTTATTATTTCTCTGCTACCTTTAGGACTTTCATTATAATATTCAGAGCTAATGATGGCTTCATTGTAAACAAGAACATTTTCTTTCTTCCTCTTATGATAGAAATGGGGTTCATCTAAATCAATGATTTCATCATAATCAATAGGAATGGACTCATCATCGATCATCGCTCTTTTGCGTTTATCTTGTTTATTATTTTTGCGAGGAGTGATAACCTCATTAGGACTAATCTCAACAAAATCTTCATTTGGAGTTTCCTCATTTTCAAATGTAACCTTTTTAGGATTTCTAGAATGATGACTTTTATTTCTTCTTTCATGTTCTTCTCTGTCTACTCTTGCAACTTCAACCTCTATTAATTTTTATTTATTTTTCCTTCCTTCTTGTGTCTTTTCAATATGAAAATCATTGATGGCATCCATGATATTATTCTCTATAGAGTAAATCCCCACTAACATATGTGAAAGTCATTCAACAAAATCGTGTAAAAATAAAATATAACATTTCCATGTTAAATAAAATAAAAATTTAACATGATACTAAAAATATTAAAGGATACAAAAATAAAAACAAAAAAACTTGCATTTCCTTTCTCAATGTCATGAATGATGGATGCACATAATTCTTTAAAGCATTCATGATTGCTATAATTTCTCAATTTAAAAAAATATATAATCTTGATATAATTCATGCTTTGTTTGACAAATCCATAAACAATATATGTATCTGGCACCAAACATATATCTCGTAACATGCCAAGTGCCTGATAATTTCCTTGCACGTGTTCAAACTTGGCACAACACAAATATAGATGTTCTCCATTGTTTCCTTGCTTGTCTTTAGCAAACGAGGAATATTCTAATTTTTTTTCACCTTCCACATATTTCCACTCTCTAACATTCTTTATTTCCCTTGACAGCTCAGGTGTTGTGCTATCAATTTGTTGCCTAGCATTCATGGAGGTCCCAGTTGCAATTTTGGATGCCATTTTTGTAGGTCGTGATCTAGATATATTCATTTATAATCTCTTTTCTTCCATTTTTCCTATATGAAAAAAATAGGCATTTTACATTATAATAATTAAAAAATAAACATTGACTATAAGAACTAAGTTTTCGACAGTTTTCCAGTTTAGCAGTTTTTTCCTAGTTTTTGGGTCCCTGACTTCCGGGGCCGTTTTGAGGCCCTAAACAACGTTTTTAGGGCTCACCACAATCAAAATATTTAGGTAGGGATCACCATAGACAACATGTGTATTCCTCGGATAGAACTTTCCAATGGGATATCGTGCGCATAAAACGAAGATCGTATGCAAAAGTTAGAACCTCAGGAAGTTGATGTACTAACTTACCCAAACAAGGCCCACATGACTTTTGGGGCTTCATCTCCTAGGGTTAGGTTTTTGGATGTCTAGGGTTTTTGAAATTCCTATTTATTGTAAAAAGGACTTGAGAGCCTCATTGTAATCATCTTTATAGAATGAGCGCAGTCGTCACATCTCTTCTTAGAGATAAGCTTCCACCATTCTAGCAAGATTGTTTTCCGCTGCATTTTATTGTTTTAGCTTATTTCCTTATTGAATAGAAACCAATTTTAATGTATATATGTTATTCTATGTTAAGCATCTTTTGATAATAATCTATATTCATTTCATTTTTCTCATAAAATCTGGATCAGTGGTATCAGAGTGGTTTGCTCCTTGTAGTTCTTAATGCATGTTCCCAACGAGGTTAGGTATAAAGAATTGGGTCTTGAGCTTGTTTCTCTTGAGGAAAAAACCTCTCACACGCCCAAGAAACCTCTCATGGTGGGAGAAAATAAAGACGACGGGACATGAGATCCCTTCAAAATGTTTCTCCAGGAATCCCTCACACAACAGAGGAACGAGATGATGGATATTTTTTCACAAATCCTTTAGTGGCTACCAACAAGTGACACATATTCCTCAAACAGAGGCACCTCCCCCTTCAAGGTACAAATCAACTTTGATATTCCTATATTTGAAGGTCAGCTAGACACAAATGTTGTAGACAAATGGTTGAATCTACTATAAGAGTATTTCTCTATCCATAAATTCTCGAATAGAGAAATGATTACTTTTTCACTCCTCAAAGTCGTTCCCCATGTCAAATATTGGTGGGAAAATTTATGTAAGAAGAAGGAAACATAGGAACCCTCATTATTTACAGTTGCGGTCACCTGGGAGTCCTTCAGGGATGTTATTAAGGAACAATACTACCCTGTTGGAATTTATGATGCCCTGTATACAAAATGGACCACACTGCAACAAGAAAGAGACTAAGCAATGCTCGAGTTCAAAAATATCTTCCATACCTTGCACACCAAGTTGGGTATCAAAGATTCTGAGAAACATCTGGTGCTCAAGTATCACGTCGGTCTGCATAGATACATCTAGGCCTAAATGGAGTTTCTAGACATCTCATCCTTGGGTGCAACCTACCGATATGTCGTTAAAATTGAGCAGAAGCTCAAACAAAAGAAGAGGAAATTTGGGCCTGGGAACCCCTCACAACAAAAGCCAGGAAAGGGAAACCCTGTTAGGACCCTATAATGTACCTTTTTGCTCATACGTTTTTCTATCATTACATCCTTTTCCCACTCACATTTAAGCCTACATTATCACCTTAATCTATTCTTCCAAAGGTATATAACGTTTATTTTCTTTGTTGTATGTTTAATTTGTTTTACATGTAATTTTACATTACTCTCATTCTTAGCCACTAATCGGAAATATATAGTTGCTAAAACAGTTTGAATACTGCAGTCAATATATCGTTGATGCTTGAAGACCACGTTGCTGAAACAGTCAAACAGTATGCAAATCCCGTTGTTGAAACAGTATGTGATTTGCGATGTTGAAACAGTCATACAGCAGTAACAAGAAAATATTAAAGGAGTTGTTACACTGGCTACGCAACAGCTGAACCTCAAGCCAGCACCATTAACCATTGTTGCTGCTTGAAGACCACATTGTTGAAACAGTCAAACAGTACGCAAATCCCGTTGCTCAAACAGTCTGTGATTTGTGATGCTGAAACAGTATACAACCGTAACAAGAAAAGATAATTAAAGGAGTTGTTACACCGACCGCAATAGTTGTACCTCAAGCCAGCACTATTACAACAACTATAACTACAGAAGATCAGAATATCCTATCCCGTCATAGAAGATTAGATCAGACTAAGAATAGGATTTGTACGTACACATGTAATTTTATGCGTAATTGTATTAAGAGGATTCTCCTCTTTAAATAGGGAAGAAATCAGTATTAGAAGGGGGATTATGGAAGGCTTAGCTAGAAAAGGAATTACAGAGAAGGAGCATGTTCACCTTGGATATTGTAACTCGTCACATTTGACATATGAATAAAAGATCATTTTGAGCATTTCTTATTATTTCCTTTCATTCTGGGGAATCTTGTGAGAAGGAGAGGGCCCACCTTCATCATAAGATTCACCCATTAGTTTCTGTAGTGTGTTAGTATTGTTTTTATCTATACCCTGTTAAAACTCTATTTTGCTGAAACTTTGTTTCCACTGATTGTTACATCGTTTTCATACAATTCATTCCTAGGTAATTGTTAATCATTTTGATTGGTAATCCTGTTTGCAGAATGAGTTCATGAAAGTGCGATAGTCAGAGACAAGTGCTGAAGATTCCTACTTTTGGGAATAGGGTCATGTTCTCTGTTATAGAATAGTTAGTCTTCAGTAATTGTTAATCATTTTGATTGGTAATTATGTTTGCAGAATGAGTTCATGAAAGTGTGATAGTCAGAGACAGGTGCTGAAGATTCCTAATTTGGGGAATAGGGTCCTGTTCTCTGTTACAGAATAGTTAGTATTCTTTGCAGTATGCTGAAAGGTTCCTTTTTCCTAGGTTGTTGTTTCTTAATGTAATCCAGGGTTCTTCTGATAATTATTTCCTTTTGAATCTTAAACTCTGCAATAGATAGATTGCTTTTACTGTAATTCAGAGTAGGACTTCAATCTGTTCAAAGCAAGGTGTGATTAGTATAACTTTTACTACAAATTGCTTTTGAGATTGAGCATATACAGTGTGTGATTGCCTTTGAAATAAACAAACTTCCCCGGGTTGACAATTTATGTAACACTTGATTGTTTTAATTAATAAGAAATTATAGTGACCAACATTTTGGTGCCATTGCCAAGGAAGGCACTTATAGGTTTCAAAAGAATTTACATTTTTCTTTCAGATGTACAGATTGCATGAGAGGATGCGTACCCCCCAAGGAAACTGACCCTATAGGTGGCAGGGGCAAAAGGAAGAGGTGGAAGAAAGACTTTTATCAACAAGATTATATCAAAATCTGAATATGTTGTTCCTCAACGACCAATCTCTCGAAAACCAAAGCCTCAACCTTCCTTTCAAGCGAACTTTGAAATGGAGACAGTTGAAAAACCAGCAGACAACATTGAGGATCGAGCAAGTGCAGTAGGGGAACAAACAGAAGAAACCATGGATGGATATAATGAAGAATTGCACCATGAAGAAAAAATAGGTATTGAAGCAGAGGTAAATGATGAAAACTCTTTTTCTACCTTAAGGTTTCCTATTGATGATCTTCCTAGAGGAGTAGCTCCCATGAAGAATATTCCACTTTTAGATTTACCTAACTTTCATGGTTTATCTTCTGAAGATCCCGATGAATTCCTTTTCGAGTTTGACATATTATGCAGAAGTTATGATTACATTTCCAATGCTAAAAAATTAAAGCTATTTTCAGCAACATTAAAGGGAAATGCATTAAGATGGTTCATGAGTCTTGGAGGTCATGTAATCACAACATGGGATCAAATGAAACATAAATTTCTGCACAAATATCAAGATTATTGGCGAACAAGAGAAAAAAGAGAGGAACTATTCAAGATGATACAGAAAGAGGATGAAAATCTGGAGGACTTTGTGGAAAAGCTACAGTATAATCTACAAAGATCAAGTCACCCCGATGTAAGTAAAGATATTATTAAAACAATATTATTAAAAGGAGTAAGGGATGACTGTCTAGATATGTTGAATATGCTTGGAAAAGGGGACATATCTAAAGAATCATATGATGAAATTTTTAACCTCTATAAAAGATGTTCAAGAGGAGATGTAAGGAATAGATCAAACAGCAGGGATACCACATTTTCAAGAGTTCAAAAATCAGGCAGTGGAGGAGCAACAAGAGCTGAAATAGGTAATCTACTTGAGGAATTTAAAACTGAAATGTTAAGTTCTTTTGCTTCACAAATTGACACCTTGCAAATTCAAAATAAACAAGCCGAAGCAGAAGCAACTATGTCCATCTTTTTCTCCAAATGCAGAGAAAATCATCCACGAAGGGAATGCCCATTGGAAAAAAATCCAATTTGCACCATTTGTGATAAAGATCATGAAACTCAACAATGCCCTTATTTACCAGGAATCAAAGCAGCATTACAACCAACTGATGAAGAAGCTAAAGTTGTCTATCTGTTGACACAGAGAAGGCAATGGCAACCGCGGGGACAAGGTATGAATCCTAATATGCCATTTACATCTTCTAATCGTTGGAATAATTATCCCTCTTTTAGTCAAGCAAATTACCCTCCCTTTAACCAAATGCAATACCCACCCTCCAATCAAATGAATTACCCAGCCATGCAACAAACAAACCCTCCCTTTGTAGACCCAACAATATGGACACCTTGGCCTTCACAACAACAACCTTACCTTAACCAATGGAATCCAAATTGGAGAGGTCAACAACCCTCGTTCCCAAATCAATTTCCTCAATTTCAATCACAAGTTCAACAACCACTCTCTTTACCATCAGGTGCTCCACCGAATAATCAAATGATGAGGCCCCAAATACCTATACAACCTAACCCTAACCCCAATAATAAGGCTATGCAGTGCATTGATATTCAAAACCAACCTATACTTTCTCTTTTCCCTGCACAATGCAATGATATTCATTTATGATCTGGGAAAATAGTAGAACCTATCATTGATGATGTCACCTCCTCTAATTCCGATAAAAAAGAAATAAAAAAGCACGATTTACCTGAAGAGGTACAACCGTCCTCAAACACTATTGTTGAAACAACAAAACCACCATTCCCTGAGCATTTAGCTTTGACCAAAACTCCTGAGCCACCTACTTTCAATCTTCTAGGGGAATTACAAAATCTCTATGTCAAAATTCCACTATTACAAGCACTAAGAGATGTACCAATTTATGCCAGAACTA
>SNQJ01S0030951.1:32014-56523 GCA_010110895.2 Picea sitchensis
CCAACAGGGTAATACTATTCCTTTACCGCATCCACAAAAAAATCCCAAGTGGGATCAACCCCATATATTCCAGAATCCTTTGTGGAAATTTTCTCCCAGTAAGTTTCCCACCAATGTTTGACATGAGGGAGAGCCTTGAGGAGTGCGAAGGTGATATTTTCCTTGTCGGAGAAATTATGAATAGAGAAATAACCTTCTAGCAGATTTAACCATTTTTCTAGGGCATCTGCATCTATCAGTCCTTCAAATATGGGAATATCAAAATTAACTTGTACATTGAAAGGAGAGGTGCCTCCAAAGTGGCCTCTTGATGAAGACGCACATGTTTTTATCGGTAGGTGTTGAAGGATGTGGGAAAAATACTCCATCATTTCATCCCTCTGTCGCATGAGAGATTGCTCAACCAACAAATTGATAGAATCGTCTGCTCCATCGTTTTTATTTTCTTCCACCATGGAGGTTTTCCTGGGCATGCGAGATCGATTGTCTTCAAGAGAGACAAGCTCGAGACCCAATTTGCTATACTTGGACCTCGTCGAGGACATGCACTGGAAAAAAGAATGATCAAGAGCAACCTGCTCTGATACCACAGATCCATATTATTTTCGACACAAAATGAGAGAGGAGATATAATAAAGAAATGTACAGAGATATCTCGGATATTAAATAATATAATAGAAATGTATCAGAGATGAAACCATAAACACAACGATACAGTAATACACAATTTTCTATTAATGAGAAAAAAATGTACAAAGATTGTAAAAATACAGAGTGAAAGACTCGCCATAATGGTGGCATATTATCTCTGAGAAGAGAATTTATGGATACTTGCATTCGCAAGAAGATGATTTTACAATGAGTCTCCAAAGGCCTTTTTATCATAAATAAAATCCAAAACCCTAACCCCGGAAGATGAAAAACCAACAGTTTTGTGGACCCCGTTTTGGGTAGTTTGGTGTATCAACTTCCCGAGGCGTAACTTTGGAATATGATCTCTGTTTGGGGAGCACGATAGCTCGTTGGAAAGGTATCGTCGAGGAGATTCATTTAGGGGGTTAAATTAGAGCCTTTGGATGTCATTGAGAAGCTAGATCCCAAAAACCCTTCATTTAGTCCCTCAAAATGGCCCTAGAAGTTAAAAAATGCTAAAAATAGTAAATTACCAAAATTGCCAGAAAACTGTTTAAGCTAGTTGGAAAAGGTGGGTAGCCGCCGATATCCACCTGGATCAGTCATCCACCGATGTTGCACGGTGAGCAGTGAATAGGGACAACTTTGAAATTTCTTCAAAATGTTCCTATATGCGTTGAAATTTGACATGGTTATACTAGACACATGCCTTGATAGTATGCGAGGGTTTCAAGACTCAAGGATACCTGATGTCCCCGCATAATATTTGAGATTGTCCACATTTGCATAAACGTTCATGATGCAATCTCGTTGTCATCATTTTTCATTCACATCTATGAAATTCTTGTCGAAACTCTCTTGCAATGTCATGGGACGTCTTCCAGCATGCCCATCACCAATTTCATCCACCAATGTCACACAGTGAGCAGTGAATGGGGTTTATCACTGGATGTGCCTAAATAGTTAAGTAGTTGAGGTGTTGGGGGTTTATAAGTGGATAGGGGCTTTGAGGATTATGGGATTTAGGGATTTGGGGTACATGGATAAGGGTTAAGGAATTAGGGGTTATGTTTTAAGGTATTAAGGGTCAAGAGAAAAGGTATTTAGCACTTATGGGTTAGTTAGTTTAATGGTTAATGGATTAGGTATTATGGGTTAGGGGATTAATGTTTAAGTTCTTAGGGAATAGGGGTTTATGGATTAAGGGATCATGGATTAGGTTTTAAGTGTTTAAGGGTCAATGGCATGGGGTCGATTAAGGGATTTATGACTTTTGTGTTAAGGGATCAGTGATTAACTAAAGTTGAGGGCTTAAGGGTTTAGGGACAAGGGATTAAGGCTTTAAGGGTCAATGGATTAGGGGTTAAGGGTTAGGTCAAAATTTTACATGGTTAGATGAGAAACATGCCTTTATGGTATGTGAGGGTTTCAAGTGTCAAGGATGCTTGATGTCCCCACATAATATTTGACATCGTCCACGTTTGCATGAACCTTTATTATACAGTCTAATCATTTTCATCATTCGTTGTTCCCATATACAGAATCTTGGTCACAACTCTCTTGAAATGTCATGGAATGTCTTCCAACACACTCATCTGGAATGTCATCAACCAACTCAACACAGTGAGCAGTGAATGGGGTCAATGTTGAAATTTATTCAAAATGTGATTGTATGTGATGAAATTTTACATGGTTTGACTAGGTGAATGCATTGACGGTATGGGAGGGTTTTAAGACTTAGTGAAATCATTGATAATGAATATTGATGTTTTGATATGAAATAGGAAACTAAAATTAAACTTTAATTTATTAAATTTTCACCTAATTCTGGGTGATTAAAATATTTTATTTTGTTTAACTATTTTATGTTTAGTTCTTAATAAAGAAAAATAAAAAAATTATGCCCAACATCAAAATGCAAACAATATAAAAATAATGAAGTTAAGAAATTTTCTTATTCAAATCATTGTGAGATACGTGCTTATTCAAATCATTGTGAGATACGTGCATTAGTGATGTCTTCCATTGACAAATGCACGCAGACCATTTGTGGTGTCGCGGTGCTTTGTTTGACAATATATATATTCTTCTTTCATCTACCACACGAGCTCACTGATCCCTCTTTTCACAAAGGATTTTTTTTAATTTCTTGAAGCATGACATTTTGTCATTTGTGATTTTTCTAACAACTCTTAAATTTTCCCTCTTTCCTCATCTTGCAATAGCAGTCCCCTAAATCAATTGCCTTACATATGGCTAGCCTATTCTATATGTTACCCCTCATATTATATGAGGCATTGTAATAGTTTGAAGACCCTGCCCAAGAAGGTTGTATTTGGAGGATGTGTGTCTTGATGGCTATCGATTGTGGATTTGATACTTATTGTTTCATTTAGCATTATCTCTTGGGGAATCATTTCACATTTGGAGGCTTTCATGTTACATGTGGATATTGATATAGAACTGGGCTTGATGAGGGTCTTACATATATGGTTCACTCTCTTTTTACCCTTAGCACATTCATGGAGAGGGATTCATGAAAAGTGTTTTTTTCATTCGATGGTTGAGATATATTCATGAGGAGTACCTTAGCTTTGGGGCCCTATTTTTAGCACGTGGTTGAGATTTCAAGGAGGTTGGATAAGTCATATCATGGAATTCTCCCTTGGTCATTTGGCACATTTATTGAGGAGGCGTAACTACCCTGCACATATAATTTATAGAGTGCCCCATGGTTTTGAGATGATTGATGGTATTAGCATAATGTTTCATGCTCTAGGACATGGTTTTTGGGTTTTGTTTAGATTGGTTTAGTGGGATCTTTCACCCTTTATGTGTATTTTCCTAGGTTGTCCCACTTTTGGCCCTTGGTTTGAGGATAGATGGTTGTTTTCACATGCATTGGTACTAATGGAACACATTTTGAGGAAATCCATCTCTTTAAGGGGGTTTTTATGACAACCAAGGGGCCACTATTGCACACATTTCCATGAGATCCATCATTTGATGAGTTGGTTATTGCATTGGAGGAAACTCCCTCACTAACCTTGCTATCTTGGGCACTATTTTGGAATTTTTAGGTTGTTGACTCATTAAACAAGTGGAGTGCTACCCTAGTTTCCATATGGGAACATTTATTGTTTATGTAACTACCTTACACTAGTCAATGATTTATTGAGAACAAAACAACAGTTCAAGAAGGAAAATTTAAAGGAAATTTAGTAGGAAGTTTACATAAACAACTCTGAATTATTGGTATATCTAAAGGATATCTACATGAATCCAGTTGGTTAAGAGTGGGATAGTCGGGATCTATGTTTTTGTGTCCTTTTCATCACTCCAATGAGAAAAAGAAGGGCACTTGCAAGTCTAGTTGGGCCTGCTAGACAGGACATAGGTTAGTGTATGAATCAAATGACTCAATCACATGAAATAAACAAACAACTAAGATAACAACAACTAAAGAAATAAAACTAAAATGCATGAGGAAATTAGAACCAAAATAAATCAAACAAATGACCAATAATCATGCCATCAATGGAGAAGTATATTAATGGGCAAACACTGTAGAGAAAGGGGGACTTATGGATCCCCTCTTCCTCCTTGGGAGGGCTCTTGAATCCCCTATGTGAGATCTCTTCTTACAAATGCTAAACTAGAAATCAAATGGTGAAGAAATCCAAGCTTATTCCCTCAAGAGGTGAGGTGAATAGCCTAATGAGATGATGCTAGTATGCTCCAAGAAGAAAAGAGGTTTCTTGTAAGATAATAGAGGCATCATAAAAATACAATGAGATTCTTGAATTATGAGTGCACCAATGTCCTCTTTTTATAGCAAGTCTTTGAGGAAATATTCAACTGGTCTTTAGTGTGAACAAGGGGTCCATTAGGGCACCCTTAGGTATTTGACCACCCCCCAACTCGGATTCATCTTGGATTTGAGGGTCAAATAAAGTTGGGATATGGTATAGAAGTGGGTGAGGGGCCGACAAGAACCATAAATGTGTCATTCACAGGAGTGCGTGGCTTTTATCGTACAGAGTGGCGCATCAGGCGCATGTGCACACTTATGGCTTCTTTAGCCTGTGCATGTGTGCACGCTTTTTGTAGTGTCGTTGTGCATGTAAATTTATTGATCAATTGTATAGTTTGTGTGAAATAATCTATGTGCATAGATCTATTTCCCTAGTGTGCAATGTTCTGTTTGACCTGTGAAGCTTTGTGCCAAGAAAGAAAGGTTAGATATAAAGAAGAGGTCAGATCTAAAGAAAAAGAGGCCAGATCTGCAAGAAAAAGGTAATATCTATAAGATTTGTGCTTTGATAAAGGTAAGAATAGTTAAAAGTCTTAGATCTAGAAGCTTTGTGCTCTGTAGAAGTAAGATAAGTGAAATTTTTTGTTTCTAAAGCATGGATCTAGGTATGTTTGATAGATTTTATCCTAGCTTCAAAACTAGGGCATTAATAGATGAAAGAAAGTTTGATATGAATAGATCTGATAAGTATAGTGATATATATGTTATACCTATGCATAGAAATAATTTTGGGACTAACCAATGGATGCAAGATCCTAGAAAGAAATTTTTGCAGGATAACCGTTATGATCCTAACACACAGTACATCAAAAGTTGGGGATCATTGAAGAGAAAGAGAGGATTAAATCTTTGTTACAATTACAGAAGTCCTGGACATCTTGCTAAGGAATGCCCTGGGTGAAGACCCAGTTGTCTTTGTTGTAATGCTATGGACCATGAAGTATTTCATTGCCCTAGAATGATCGCTAGACTTGAAAATCTTAATATAGAGAAAGCAGGAGATCAAGAGACCAAGATTATAGCAGAAACCCAGAAAGAATCAGAAAAGATATTGCTGTAGATGAGAGATACCTTGAATGACCACCGACATGTTAGGCTATCAGAGATATTCAAGAAGAAAGAACATATCGAAGTGAGAATAAGAGACTTCGACATTGACTGTGTTTTGGATGAAGAAACATAGGTGAACATTTTGATAGAAGGAACCTAGAAAGCTATATGAAGACCTGGCATGACCCCTTCATTAGGAGGAATAGGGTTATTCAGAGGAAAGCTGGTAAATCTATGTGGAAAGCTCACTTAGATATCTATGAATTCTCATTGAGCTTCGACATAAGAAGATTTTGAGATTGTTAAGTTCGTGGAGGACAACGCCCCGTTTACTATGTTACTTGGTAAACCTTGGATTGAGAAAGATCAAGCCAGAAAATAGGAAGCAAAAAAGGACCTAGAACAATAGACACAAGAGTTAAGAGACTTTGTGACTAGAAGGATCACGCATTTGATTGAAGAACATGAGAACAGATCAAGGGTTCTTGACCCTAGGAAATTGGATGATGAAGTTGACAGAACACTAGAAGAACCACAGAGGATTGAAAAATATGTTGGACAAGTAATACCCGTGGATCTGAAGAAAGAATCTCAGCACTGCGAAGTTACCATGCCAAGAGAAGAAAAGAATCAGAATGAAAAAAGGATGACCGAAACGAAGCTCAGTGGGAAGAAGGCTAGAAAACTCATGAAGAAGAAAGCAAAGTTGGAGAAATTACAGAACGTTCCAGAAGAAACCCCGCAGAAGGAAAACATGCAGAATTTGAGAATCACTGAGATAGTAGAACAACGACATATGGCACTTCGCCATGTCGAAGTAATATAGCAATTAGAAGACGATATACTCTGTTGATGGCCTGAATGGCTCCAAAGAAAGTTATGACCTATTACCTGACCATTAGACTATGCCATAACGGATAGATCAAGAGTGAATGGACCCTCCTATTCATTGCAAGCAGTCTGTTACAGATTTACTTAATTATTCCATCGCGCCATGCTCGAAAGACACTTTTGAAAATTGAGAACTTGAGCTCACAGAATACTTGCATTGTGGAATAGTGACTACCCCGTCTTTCTCTCTACTCGATTACGGTACCTTCATCCCATTGACAACCTGAGAAAGTGATCCTAAGCTTACATGTCTGACGAGCTTAGCGCAACAAAAGATTTGGTGAGAGAATTACTCTCTAACTTAAGAACCAAAAGAGTTATGTCAGAATGAGGAATGTCCATCAGAGTCCAAGCCTCATCATCAAGAGGAGTAGGAGATTCTCCATCCACTGCTCGAGCTAGACCATCCCGACAGATTGCTGAGAAATGTACTAAACATAGAGATGACATCGCGAACACCAAGATGATACTGATCATATTTCCCTCTTACATACCTCCTTTGAAAGGTGAAATCAACCGTGACAGTGTTCCCTAATATTACGACTATCCTATGATCACTACGTACCTATCGAAGGGTATTCCAAGCGCTTAGGAAATAAGGTTACCAACTGGGTCTGCTGGATCAATAAGAGAAACGGGCCTCTATGCTACCAAGTCTAACTGAACCTATTAATTTAGTCGACGGGGAAACAGCAGGTCGGGTAGATGGTAAGACCCCGTTCACCTTGACTATAGATTCGCAGTGACAACCTCTTACGAATGTGTGGGATAGGTGGGAGGTGGGGAACTATCAATACCACTCTTTTGTCTAAGGTGATAAACCCATTGTTAGAGATGTAGAATCCCTAAGCTCTGAAGCAAGGAATAGAAGTCAAGCAATCAGGAATTAGAAATAAGGTCTTAGGTAACCTTGCTTTGGTCTTTTGGTTTTTCTAATTGTGATTTAGTTTTTTTACTTTATTCAATCCTTCTTACAATGCCAATTGGATGGCAAGTGCATTGCGATGGGTAAGTGGAGCCAACCCTTATGAGTTGTGCAATGTCCTCTATCCCCCTTAACATATATCAATTGCACAATAAGTTATTAAATTAAATTAAATTAATGGGGCGGTGTCCTGGATCCCTTAATACATATCAATTGCACAATAAGTTATTAAATTATGGGCATTTTTATTTCGACAAGCCATTTACATATGCTCACAATTGCACAATAAGTTATTAAATTATGGGTGTTTTTATTTCATGAAGCCCTTTACATATGCTCATGTCACATATGTGGTGTGATGTGAGCACATCGGCCAATGAAAACAGAAGGAGAAAGAAGAGAGAGCATGTGAGAGCAATGGAGAAGAGGTGTAACCCTAACAACGAAAGGCATGTGATCTGTGAGAGGTTGTAGTTGAGGTGATATCGAAGTAGCTTAGCTATGAGGAGAAAGCACTAGTGACACTGTGCTTTACTCTTTTATTTCCTCTCTTTTTTATATGTTGCTATTGGATTGAAATAATATTTAGCATGTCCAGAATGAAGGGACACTCAACTTGGTCATAAGCCTTTTCAAAGTCAATTTTGATGAAGAAAGGCTCTAGGCTAGTAGAACAAGTCCATTCTATGCCCTCCTAAATAATAATAACATTATAAAGATTGTACCCCACTGATGGATGAACCTCGTATATTTAGGGAAGATGATCTTAGGTGTAATGTGCGTCAACCAATAGAGTGATAACATTGGCCAATATTTTGTAGGAAGTGTTGAGTAGAGTAATAGGCCACCAATTGCTGATTATATTAGGGTCCCTAGACTTCAGGATAAATCAGAGAAGTACCTGGTTAATTCCCCACATGGAGCATTATATTAGGGCTTCCTTGTCAACATAGACATGATCAAGGCCAATAAAATAACCTGACACCTTTTAGAATTCACATGGAAATCCATCAATCCCAGGGGCTTTGCCATCGACCATCTCATGGAGGATCATGGCTAGCTCATCCAGAGTCAAAGATAGGTCACAATTCTATCGGTGTTCATCATAAAGCTTGCAAGGCACCACATATAAAAAAAATTGGGTAGCTTCCAACCACTTAGGGAAAATTCCCTAGGACTAGAAGACCATTCAGTAGTGCTCAACAAATTCATGTTCAATCTCCTCTTACTTTTTCATCTGACCCAATGAGATTTTGAGGGAGACAATGGATTCCTCGACTTCTTTGGTGGTCGGGGATTTGAAAAAGGATTTGGTGGGCATGTCACCTAACCTGAGCTAGAGTAGTGACAACAATATAGAAGATGGATATGTGAGAACCATATATATTGGTGGTGATAATCCATGAGCATTACTGAGTTTCCCTACATTCCAATGATTAAGGCCTTTGTTATCGGTGACTCATCCCACGGGAGTGAATTGATAATGTTATGTTTTGGTAGCCTCGAATGGCTTTCTTGATTGGAGTGCACAAGGCACATAAAATGTAAGGTAATATTATGGTTTTCATCCTAAATGGGTTGTACAATCAACATATCGACCATGGTGTGGAATGCATGATCTGCGAGGTACGATGACTAGTGTGTATATGGAATAATAATAATTGGTAAAAACCGGTAATGCTTATAGCGACTGGATGGAAAGGCCATGTGCTCTGACGAAGATTACAGTATCGTGACAGTGATGACTTGGCCTTAGGATATGTTAGTGAGATGGGACCTAAGCTTGTTTCCCCCATACCAATTGATCCACCGCTTAAAATATTAGTCTCGATACATGAATGATGGGGATGAGGGGCCAGATCAATATGATCGTTGGATGTTGGGAACGAATTGGGTGAGCCTACTCTATGATAGGGATTGTGTTATGGATAACGTGCTATACACTGCGAAGCTCTGGGTTTAGAAAAAACAGCTCTCGAACCGCCTATTACTCTTTTACAATTTCCTTTGTTGTTGCTACTTCATCTTCTACGCTTGTTGCTATAATGGGGTATACGATGAATGATGGTTGTTATAGATTCAGAAGGGATGCTTCTAGTTAAATTGAGTAATCAATCGATGGTGTTGGATATTTCCTAAATGCATCTAGCTCAACATCTGATGGATCATGTTCATTGGAAACACATCATGCCATTAGTGGTAATGTGGTCGATAGGGAAATATATTATCCATTAATAGAATAACTCCATTAGTGTCCGGGACCACCCCCAACTACTATTCCCATCAATCGAATCAATCACTCATAATCGATGACCACACACCTCACACACATTCTCGGTTGAGTATGGATGTGAGAATGAAGGTATGGGATGTGTGAAATTAATAATGTGGGGATGGAAAAATGTTGGGGAAAGAATGGGAGACTGATAGAATGCGGAACGATGGGTATGTTGGGGAATGCAGATAGATTGGGAGACTGGAGGGGTAATTCATGGGGATTGGTGAATGCGTAATCTTATCTTGACGTGAGTTGTGAATGAATGGTATGTGATCTGTTAGTGTATGATGTGATGTTTTTCTCATAATCTGGGGCGTTTGTCTGTGGTAACGACTATCCCGTAAGATGGAAGGGTCAGCTTTTCAGGTTGCATTATATACATTATTATACAAAAATTGTCTTGGCGACTTCTCAAAACAGGTGAATCGTAAGTAAGATCATGTATCGGTTCCAAGAAGACGTCCTCCATTAGTTCCAAAAAAAGTGACAAGAATACATCGGTTAAAAGAAAGACAAGAAGAATCCATCGAAGGGTATGTGAGATGTGGGTATGCATGGGACATAGGCTGGTATGAAGACGAGATATTTATTGGTAATGAAGGGGATTCTATTCTAGGTGGATGTTGACAGTTGTGTATTGAGATAAAGGCGTATTGAATGCGAACTGAACGGGTTCAGATTGAACTAACTACGGGGCATGGATGCAAGTGCATGATGTCCACCACTATTTCCAAGCGAGCCAATGTAGAAATACCTGAAAAATTAATCAAATAGTTTCCTTTTGCATATCTTTTGCAGTATCTGGTTTGCGCTTCTTGCATGACTAGGAAGTCGATCTTCCTCTACATGAAATCGATTTTGAGATATGGCCTACAATTGGTGTAGGAGGAATATATTATGTTCCACATGTCTTTAACTAATAGATAACATAACATAACATAACCTACTATAAGGGAATCTGATTCAAGTTAGATCGATTATCCGTCATATGTGTAGCTTTGTATCAAGTATCGGTCGATTGATCCACTCGACCGTTGGGCCCCACCCAACATCCTCATTTTCTTATAAGGATTCCTTGTCTTCGAGTGGATTCAACGGGTTGTGCCAACGTGACAGGACTATGATGGTTCCCCTTTCGAGGAAGCATGGGTCGGATCACCAACCCTATAGAGGGAGACATATGACAACCCATCCCAGTTTGGTTCGACATTATTTCCCCATTACAACAAGGGGCATCAAGGAGTGAGAGGCTCCAGATTCATACAAGCACTTATGTAGGTGTAGGTCTTGAATTTCCAGGGTGATATAAAATGGTGGGATGAGCTGGTCAATACAATATGGAAGGTTTCTGAATACTCTTTTAGGTGCATCATCTTTGAGGTTTATTAGATCATCTTGTAAGGGGGATGGCGCCATCGCTTAAGATTATCATATTTGAAACTTGGGAGGAAGTCCTATATTTAGATGGTTGAGGTACGAGGGCTTGTATCTAAGGCTTTTTATTGATTCCCATAAAGGTAAATACCTCTTTGGGAGTTTCCACCTGCTCAGGGTTGTTTGAAGGATGCTTTCAAACTTATGAAAGAGGCATGGGTATTTTTAGTTTGCTAAGATCATACCTGATATCAAAAGGTGCCAGTGCCTATGGGTCACCATGAATAGTTTTGGTAGAATATGAAGGCTTCATAATAATGTCACCGGGATGCTTTGGTGCTTTGGGTTGCTTGGCTGCTTTGAAATATCCTCTAATTAGAACTGTTGGCTACTTGAAATTAGAAACTTTAGGTGTTGCTTCTCTTCTAGGGACTTGAGAAACTATGGGCACCTCTTCTCTTGTGTTCTCAAGCTATTTGGGTACCTCCTATCTTCAGAAATTAGAAGTCTTCAGTCGTGGTATCAGTTCATACTTCCTTCCACTACAACAAATCCTTGTGATTTGATCTCATTTTTGCTCCCTTTTTTTATTCCAAAGTTGGTTTTAGTGTATTTTTCTTCAATTGTTTGAAAAAACTGGCGATATTTATTGGGATGGAGCTATTTATGGAATTATTTGCGTCGACCACAAAATTTAGGTGCTAATAGCGTCGGAAATTGTGCCCCATTTAGCGACGGAAATAGCGCCCCCTTTAGCGCCGGAAATAACGCCCCCTTTAGTGCCAGAAACAACACCCCTTTTAGTGCCTCAGTTAGAGCCAGAAATTGCACCAGAAGTAGCGCCAGATGTAGCCAGATTAGCCTAAATAGTTAATTAGTTGAGGTGTTGGGGGTTAAGTGTATAAAGTATTTGAGGATTATGGTATTTAGGGATTTGGGGTACAAGGATTAAGGGTTAATGGATTAGGGGTTAGGGTTTAAGGGATTAAGGGTCAAGAGATAAGGGATTTGGCGCTTATGGGTTAGGTAGTTTAATGGTTAATGGCTTAGGTATTATGGGCTAGGGGATTAATGTTTAAGTTCTTAGGGCATATGGATTTATGGATTAAGGGATTAGGGATTAGTGTTAAGTTTTTAATGGTTGATGGCTTAGGGGTTAGGGAATTTAGGGATTTTTTGTTAAGGTATTAGTGATTAACTAAGGTTGAGGGCTTAATGGATAATTAGGGATTAGGGCTTAAGGATTTAAGTTGGGTCAATGGATCATGGGTTAGGGGAGTTAGGGATTTGTCATAAATCTCTTGAAATTTCATGTAACCTCTTCCAACTGGTCAATCACCAATGTCATTGATCCAGATTATTTTTAGCATGAAATGAGAGCAGAGATATAATAAAGAAATGTACAGAGATGTCTTGGATATACAATAATATATTAGAAATGTATCATAGATGCAACCATAAACACAAAGATATAATAATACACAATTTTCTATTAATGAGAGAAAATGTACAAAGACTGTAAAAATACAAAGTGAAAGACTTGCTAGAATGGTGGCAGCTTATCTCTGAGAAGAGATGTGATAGCTACTCGCATTCGCAAGAAGATGATTTTACAATGAGGCTCCAAAGTAATTTTTATCATAAATAAAATCCAAAACCATAACCCCGGAAGATGAAAATCCAACAGTTTTGTGGACACCGTTTTGGGTAGTTTGGTGTATCAACTTCTCGGGGGAGTAACTTTGGCATACGATCTCCATTTGGGGTGCACTATAGCTTGTTGGAAACGTATCATCAAGGAGATTCATTTAGGGGGTTCAATCAGAGCCTTTGGCTATCTTTGAGAAGCTCGATCCAAAAAAACCTTCATTTAGGCCCTCAAAATGGCCCCGGAAGTTAAAAACTGCTAAAAATAGTAAATTACCAAAATTGTCAGAAAATTGTGTTAAGCCAGTTGGAAAAGGTGGGTGGCCACTGATATCCACCTGGATCAATCCTCCCTACTTAGGAAGAAATGGTCTCCATTGCGTTGAGTGCCCAGGGGAGAGAGAAAATCGTTTGTTGAATCTGCATCTTGATGAGTTGCTTGCCTTGTTGGAGAAGTTCCGCTACTTAGCTTGTTAATGGTTTTCACGAACTTGTGGCTAGAAGGGTTTGACCTTTTTAACCAGTCAGGCTAAATGAGATGCCTGTGTGTGGAAGAAATATTTACACTTTGCTGCAATCTTGTCGACCTGCTTCTATTGGATAGAAGGTGCTTGGGCCAAGGCTGAAGTGGTTGCAGTATCCTTATGTTCACCTTTTGAATAGATTGTGAAGAAGCTGGATTTTGTAGTATGAGATACTACCTTGCAACACTGTTTAGGTGGAACAGTATTCGAAACTTCCTCTTGTATTCTATAGAGATAACGCCCCAGAGAAACAATGACATTGTGGGGTCAAGACTCATAAACAACATGGCGCTTCCACATATATGGTTGGCCCAAGAGAACATCACAGATATCCAGTGGGGAAACATCACATAATACCTAATCCTTGAAGGGTTGGATTCCATATGACAATCGACACTATTGGTTGACACATATATATCTTCCCTAGCGAAGCCACCCGATGTTGTATGGTTGCAAGTGTGGTGTTGTGGACAATCCCAACTATTTGACGACCTCTGCTAAGATGAAGTTCTTTTGTCTTTTGATATCAACAATAAAATGCAACGGGGTCCACTTTGCCCAAATATGTGAATGAAAAAGGCGCTCCCCCTCTTCAGGATCTATTGGTTCTTCTAGTTGAATTGTTGCAGTCGCGACAATAACAGTGGGGTCTGTGTTGATGATCCGTCTTTTACCGGTATTTTTAGAATCAAATTCTAAATCAAGGTCCGGTTCCTTTTCTTTGATCTCATCCACCAATGACCATTTTGAGAGACATTCATCGGTGTTGTGCCAAGGGATTTTGTGGAAATCGAACCATTTTTCGGTGTCCTTCTTTGTCTTCCCGTGACCCTTATTTTATTGTGGCTTGGACTGGTTTTCAGGAGACTATTTGTTAGGGCCTTATTTATCATACTTTGTTTGTTTCATATTTGCAGACCCAAACTCCCATTTGTTCTAGTGCTCAAATTTCTACTCGATTTTAACAACATATCGATAAGAAAGACCAAGTGATGAGATGTTGAGAAAATCCATTTCAATTTGGATGTATCTATGTAGATCCCCACGGTATTTCATAACCAAATTTCGTTTGGAGTCTTTGATACCCAGCTTGGTGCACAAGGTATGGAAGGTATTGGTGAACTCTAGAACTATTTGGCCCCTCTCTTGCCACAATGTGGTCCATCTCATGTACTGGTCCTCATAGTTTCCAATAGGGTAATACTGGTCCTCATAGTTTCCAACAGGGTAATACAATGTGGACTATGAGTTGTGTATAGGGAGGAGGTACAAGAAGAAATAGAGTGGGGATGAGAGAGGAGAGTCATGTAGTGAGCCAGAGGAGAGAGAACCTTGCGCACTAGCCAGAATTATGGAGGTACCATATCTAGGAGGAGAAGAAGATGAGTTCCATTCCATTCTGATAATAGAAGAGACAATGAATCCTAATCAGATAGGATCCCATGCCAAATCCATGACCCCATGTGTGTCACCACATTAGAAAATAACATTTTAATATTTGTCAAAAAAAATTGTAGTTAGCCAAGGATGACCGATTAGTAGTAGTCAAAATAGTGGAAATAGTGCATAGAGTTAGAATCAGATTCAAATAGAATCATCAAGAGGATGGAATAAATCAAACAACATGGTTAGGGTGGATAATACTCTTAGGTTTCCTAAGTTCCAAGGAATTGGGTCAGAGGAGACAAAACAACACTTGTTTGTTTGCGAGATGATTTGGGCTGAAAAGAACGTAGATGATGAAGTTGTGAATATTGCACAATTAGAAACAAAATTTAGAGGTCGTCTTCTAGTATGGTATATGAAGTTACAGAGCACCATGCCTATAGGATAGGTCAGGACTTTGGTAGATATTAAGAAAGAATTGTTGAAGGAGTTCAATAAGCCAAAGGCAGAGTCACGGTACATCACAGAATTGAAGGAGATAAAACAAGTACAAAGAGAGTTGGTATGGGATTACGATCAAATATTTAAGGATGTGATGGATATATTAATTTTCCATATCCCAGACCAAAAACACAAATAATGGTATATTGAGGGCTTCTACCACACATTTGTAGGCCATTGATCTAACAAAATATTGTGTCATAACCCAAGGCACTAGAGATTGCGATGAAAATGGAGTCGTCTGCCGTGGGATACAATGGAGGAATGGCAAAAGTTTGGACACAGTTGGTTGCATTGACAATTGAACTTGCATAACTGACAAAGGGCAAGGAGAAATGTTATCAAGTATGGTGTACAAAATGTAGGACTAAAGGCCACCACAAGGATGAATTCCCAACATTCACACAATATTTGGCAATGGGAGCACTGAATCCATTTCCAAGAGAAGGATATTGTGATATATGTAAGAAATGGGGCCATCACCCAACTCATTTTCCACTAATACATAAGTACAAGAGTACACCAAAGAGCTTGTTTTGCAATTTTTACAAATCTGTAGGACACAAGGAGAAGTATTTTCGTTCATTCGAATTAATGAGGGAAAGAACATCCGATATGTACAGGATCTAGGAAGAAAATGTTGCAACATAAGTGGGGGGTCCACAATACAACAATCAAATAAGTTTCAAACAAGGGAACAAAGGAAATTTTGGTTGATGCCAAGGTAGAGGGAATTTTGGAAGAGGAGGAAGAGGATCGATTATATGTTACAACTGTAATCAAACTGGACACTTCCTAGCGGTAAAGTGCTACAAGGCTTGTGTATAAGGAATGATTCAAAGGTTCAGTTGAGAGAAACATGGAGCCATCATTAGGCCAAAGACGCAGAGATGAAAATTTGATTAGAAAGACACGATGAAAACCCCCTTCAATGTATTTTTTATGAGCCCAGAGAAGGTAATCTCGGTTGTTTTTTCATGTTTAGAGAGTCTGAAAAACTGTAAAAACCATAAAATAAGACTCCATTGGGGTACCTTTTTTGAAAACAGTCTAGTTGGTTCGAAAAAGGGGTAAAATAGCACTGAAAAGACATCTATTCAGAACCATTTTAACCAGTGTGACATAGATAAGATCACTCAACAATCTTTTCAATTTTAAGGAGTCTGAAAAGAGCTGAACTATGGACTCACATCCTTTTTCTAGATTTCGTATAAAATTTACGTAGGAGAACTCTCCCGGTGAGACGAATCTCTCGAGGTGTACCTTTTTCCTCCTTAATCCACAGGTCAAAAAACAGGATAAATTCATGCCAGTAGATGTTCTTCTGTACCAATTTAATGAGTGTGAAGGAACAAGGTCACTCGACAATATTTTCAACTTTAAGAAGTTTGAAAAGAGATTAAATATGGACTCCATAGGGGATGTTCATCTGGACCAATTTAACAAGTGTGAAGGAACAAAGGTCACTCGACAATCTTTTCAATTTTAGGGAGTCTGAAAAGATCTTAACTATGGACTCCGTGGGGGTTCCTTTTTCGTAAATTTAGTTCCTCAGGCTTGAAAAAGGGTTAAACTTATACCTGAGAATACTCTTTTAGCAAACTGAAGCTCCTAGAGTATACCTTTGTTCATACAAATTACCATCCGAACCAAAAAAGGGATAAACTACCGTCAGACATACATGCCTTCAAGTTTTAGTTTGGTGAGCGTGAAGGACAACAAGATCGGTCGACAATCTTTTCATATTTATAGAGTCTGAAAAGGGATTAAAGGAGACTCCAAAAGGTTACTTTTCTCAAGCAATCCCAATGATATCACTTGTACCAAGAGAGAGAAGCAAGGGCTCCCATGCCCCCATTGGATAAACCAAAGGATCAATTGTTGAGACCAAGTCTCGAGAAGGAAAACATGATTGCATAAGTTCCTTCTCATAAGAAATTGAACACTAAGGATAAGATGCCACATAATTCACCTGTGGTGGGGTAGAGTCTACACGAACACTAGGAACATATAAAGGGGCAACCTAAACTAATGTCAAATTAGGATGGTGATTATCAGATGCTAGCTGGTCGATAGTGACAATGCTTCCTTTATGAGGGAAATGCATCACCCGGAAAAGCGTAGACACCACAACATTCATAACATATACATAATCACGCCCAAGAAGCATATTGAAATATAATGGGCCTTGCACCACTATAACATCGACAAGGAAAACCTTCCCACCTAATGAGATAGGAAACTGAGGAAGAACCCCCAAATATTCACTAGGACATCTGTCAAAATCCAACAGCTCATGCGAAGCAGACACAAGCTCGGGAGATCCCAATACTTTCCAAACCGAGGAGGATAAAATACTTTCATAGGCTCCTTTTTCCACAATACATTGATAAATGTTTGTTGAATGAACTTCAACCTTTATTTGAAAAGGTGCAGAAGAAGGAAGACAAGGCTCATCAAGGTCATTCTAATCAAAGGAAATCATCTTAGGGCTTGGAGGGGGTGTGCTCGAAGTGAGCGGAATGGCCCCTTATTCTGAATGTACTGAACTAGAAATGCTAAAAACATAGTCAGTAGACACATCACTCCCAAAGAGAGGAGTGGGATTAGCCGAAGATTTCATCAGCGTGACAACTTTGGTAGACTTGACAATCTCCAAGAGAAGAGTGGGATTAGCTGAAGAATGCATCGGCATGACCACTTTGGTAGAATTGACACTCTCTAAGATAAGAGTGGGATCAATTGAATATTGCATCGACGTGACCACTTTCTCAACCAATGGATGAATAGCCTATGAGACTACATGGTCTAAAGGCACCTCATCCCCCAAAAGAGGAGTGGGATCAGCTGAAGATTGCATTGGAATGACCACTTCATCAACCAAAGACTGAATAGAATGTGATGAAACCTTAGAAGACTCAGAATGAGAAGAGCTTGTAGACATGGACCACAATCTTTGTACCTATGGAATTCCAAGGCACATATGAGTAAGGTCAACTCCCTTGCAAAGCTTACAAGGGAACTTAGGCTTACATCCCATCCATCTAGGTTTCTCAACAGAATCAATGCCCCCATCATGAATAGCAGTGGCTAGTTGCACATATGCAACATGACATGCATAGGTTGGTGATGGGTCAATAAAATGACTTGCAGAGGCTACATACCTATTTCCAGTATGACTAGTAGGTACTGGACTTTCCCCCCCAACATGAATTAGAGAGGTTGGGTGCCTTCCCCCAACATGACTTGCAGAGGTTGGGTGCTGGTATTCAACATGACTTGTAGAGGTTGACGACCTATATCCAACATGACTCATAGAGGTTGGTGATTTATTCTTCCTATTCTTCCTCTTTCTATTTCATTTATACTTCTAGTTACTAGTAACTGTACTTTCACCAGAGGCGGGAGAAGGAGGAGGAGAATACTTTGCTGATGAAGGAACATAAACATGGTTCCCATGACATAAGGTGCTTAAATGAGAAGCATCAATAGAATTCAGGACATTTGGAATGGTACCCAACCAAACTGGTAGTCCCACATTCAACCCGGGAATGTACAAAGTGGCCATCAAAGGGACACCAACGTTTCCAAATAAAGGAAAAGAACAAGAATCCCCTTGCGAAGGGGTTCCTTGGTTGGTATCGTTAGTAAATTTATCCATGAAGATATTATGCACAATTTCTCCCCTTGCGGTATCTTTCAAGTTCGTAAAAGTCTCACACACTGACTTCGACAAACCATTTTTATCAAAACAATGCCCATAAAGAAGCGGCTCCACGTTTCTAAGAGAAAGACCGAAAATTTATCACCACCGACAAAGTGGGCAGTTCACCACCTTAGGTTAAAGACCCAAAGTAATGACTGACTAACTCACTATGGAAAACTTGGGAGCATAGAGCACACACTAAAATTTCCTAAAGGAAAATCAAGCAGACCACTATCTAGTAGGAAGAACAGTTACACCAGCCAACACTAGAGAAAATTATCGATGCAAGTGTAACTCGAACATGGAAGCACCCTCCGGGTATAATCTGCAAAGTGCGGCCCGACGTCTTCTCTAGGTACCACAGTATACCCCCATAGTCACTTGTGTAAGTCCCTAGGATAAAGGCAATTAAGTTTTCAACTCACGAACAGTCACCAGGTAGGTACAGTCGATAGTCGGGTGGACCGCAATGAGAAAGATAACAAGTCTGAAACCTATCAAGTGTATCGAAAGCAGGTGGTCTAGAAGACAATTGAGGATCTCAAAAATATTTGAGGTCCACGAAGCTCCATAGGAAAATGCAACTAAAAATATCCCATGACAAGTCCTCAATATACATTCCTCACTACGTTTGGTCCAACTTTGGATGGGTTATCTCTGCTACCTTTCCTCATGCAACCTCGTGTTTATCCCCTGTGTTAGAGGTGGGTCCCGGATAACTTTCATGTTTACTGGACTTTTTACAGTCCCTAGCTATGACTACAATTTTTTTTTTTAAGCCTTGAAGAGTTTCGTCTCCAACCTAATTCAAAGCTCTAGCCTAAACTAGTTGATTGACCCTATAAACATAAAAGTCTAATTAATTTTAATCAATGTTCATTTTAAATGGCTTGTTTTAACTCAGAGGATACAATAGTGCAAATGATGTTGTTAAGACTCTTACAAAAAATGAAACTTATAAGAACACTGACAAAGAAGGATTATATTTCTTATTTTCTTTTGAAATTCTTTCAAGATGCGAACAAAAAACAACACTATGCTACTTATTATTGTTTTTTTCTTTTTGTAAATGCTTCAAACAAGAAAAACTTGAAATATTTGTTTTTTCTTTTCTTTAAAGAAAATGAAAAGGAGTAAAAGAAACATTAGAAAAGACTGAAACTGACCTATATCCAACTACGGATCATAGGAAGTCACTAAAGACACCAAACAGGCTGATAAAAAACTCAAAGACTCGCCCAAAAACCCTTTCTAAGTAAACACAAGAAATCTTTAAAAAGATAAGCAAACTAACATTTAACCTAGGCTTTGACTGTAAAAACCAGAGCCACTGAACTTAAACAAGAAACCCTGAGAAATAAAACCTCAATCAGGGAAGAGGTTGACTACCTCTTCTTGAAAATAGTTTCATGACACAGGTACACTACTGATGCTTAAGAAGCCTGCGTATGTATGCAGGTTTTCCATAAATCAAGGTGCATATGTACGCATTTTGTCCCATAGTAGGCCGCGTACACCTCTATAATTATTCAAAAAATAAAAATAAAAAAATAAATAGACAAACTGGCAGGGAAGGGAGAACTGGTATGGCACCAAAAAGTGACAAGACCACTTGAAAGACTCAGTAAACTCAATAAGAAACTCAAAAGGTAATAAAACCAATCAAACACCCAAAAAATCCCCTAAAACCCTAGAGGTTTCCCCAATATGGTCGCCATTTCTGCTAGCGGGAAAACCCCCCTATGGCTACACCAGGTTTTACAATGTAGGAAGATCAATAACCGTTGAAAAGTATCCTAATTTTCTAACTACCCCAATCATACCCCAGACTTATGCAAGAAAAGTAAATTAAGAAGAATTTTGTAATTGTACCTTTTACACCACATCCAGTGTAGATCCTCTCGTGCTTAATGGCTCTGCTGGCTGCAAACTTCATCCCAAGGCCATCCTGCATTCATAGACAGATAAATAGAGAAATACAAGCATGCATTTCATACATAAATCAGGGTTAAATGTTAGAATAAAAACATAGAACAATGGTAAACATTCGACACATCATGTTATTGGGACAAAGTATTTATTTTATTGACAAACAATGATTACTTATAACCAGTGTCGGCTACTGCTCCTCAAACCTGGTCCAGACTCCTCTTCACCAAACTCCAAGTGCACCTCTATGTATCTTTTTCCTCTTACACTTCTCCTTAGGAAATTAAATGGGCTTATGATGGAGGAAAAAGGACAAAATGGGGAATTTTGATGAAATTCTCACAACAAGGTTGCAAATGCTTGGGGCAAGGAGGGGATGTCAAATAGGCAGAGTTTCACTATTCTTATTCTTATATGTGGAATGATACTCCAACACCTCCTTTTATATGGGAAAAGGATGGTTATTCGGTTGGGTGACAGGCTATAGGTAGTGGATTAGTTGGGAAACCACCCAATAGCCTGTAATCTCAACGAATTCCTTGCAACTTTTTAATTTTTGCAACTTTTGCAAGTATACGAGGGTTGTAATGGTGCAAATAGAATACATACATGGGCTGTATTGGTGTAGCAAGCATATGTACATGGGAAATAGTGGTGCAGGGCATGTGCATCTTCAAAAAATGAGTTTTTAAGAAGAGCTGCTTAGTGATGGCTTGGAAAAATTTGCATGTAAGAGGGCCAAATTCTAGATATGCATGTATGGAGAAAATTAGGGTTATAACAACACTTAGCCTGCAACTTCCAGAATAAATGTATGACATGCACATATTGCAGAGCACTAGATCACTCAATGAAAGATTTTCCCCAACTAGTTGTGAAGTGTTAGGCTAGAGGAAACCAGAACCAGAATCTGAATCAGAATGTATAAATGATATCAGCCAAAATACACAATGAAGGACCTAGAGTATTTGATGTTACACTCAAAGGAGATAGGACAAGGACTTTTAGGATAGATGAATGGAAGCAGACTTAATAATGGCTCAAAAAGTCAGCAGGGGCTATGCCATATTTTTATCCTCAACAAGAAAAGGAGAGATATCAAAGGGAAAGTAAAGAAGTACTCAGATCAGATTGGGGAGTATAAACATCAGTGACACCTCGCGTAGAATATCACATTATGCCAAAGAGGCCAACGGGGAAGGTAAGAATGCTAACAAAGTTCTTGAAAAGTTTTGTAGAGATAATAAAAATGAGGCTGCAATGAGTACATTATACGACATGATTGATCCCTACAAAAGAGGAAGGGAAACTCATGTTGCAGAAAGGATGGTAAATCATTTAATACACAAAATGTGAACCAATGAAGAATTTAGATTCATTGTGTAGATTGGAGAGTATTATTTGGATAATATTATTTTGGACTTAGGTTATGACGTGAATGTGTTATGTAATAAGACATGAGAGTTGATGGAAAACCCAAGTTGGTATGGTCTCTTGTTCATCTAAGGCTAGCAAATCAACACAAAATAGTTTTGATTTGTTGCTTGACATGAGTACCTGTGAACATAGATGGGGTTCCCAACGTGTGTAAGACAATGAAATCCTAAATACTCCTTTAAGGAATGGGGCATCATAAATTTATTTTTTCTTGACATCTCAAATCCTTTATACAAGGTCTACATCCTCTTCTACTCAATCGTAGTGTCCTAACGATTTCCACCAGGCTCAAATCCAACCTTTGGTTTACATGTTATGACCTCCCAAAGTTCTTCAACATTCATTGGTTGAGGGCCACGTGGATCCATCTCATTTTCACCCTCCTCAAGCTTCGATGTCCACGGTGGAATTCCATTCACCATCCAAACCAACGATGATACTCAACCCTCCTCTAATACACATGCTAGGGGAAAAGCCAATGTTTGGCACTTCAATGTTGGGCACCCCTTTTCCTTTTTGTACTCATATCCTCCGGAGTCTTGAATTCTTGGACTCTCGAAAGTTTTCCAAGTATCTTCAGCCTACGGACCCTTTGGAGCCTATGTTCCAACATCCCAGTCTCCCAGAGTAGGACTTCGCCGAAGTGTTAGATACAATCTAGATCCAATGGCTAGAGGAGATCTTGAAGGGTCCTCAGATCTACAACTTCTATCTCTTCATAAATTTGGTGTTCGGAGGTTCCTTCACCTTGAACCATACTTACTTTAGGAGTTTCAAACTCCTGAAGTCTCGGGTACTAGATACAAAGGAAAATACAGGTAGGTCCCACATGTTCATTTTACCACATGGACCAAGCAGTGGGTGCCATGAGTGATATGCGGCAAGGCTAGGAGGACACATGGCCCTTCAGTGGGTGACATGTGTCATGTGTTAAAGGGTCTATGGGGTCTGCGAAATGCATGAATCCAGGTGACATGTGGCACATTACTTGTAGGTCCATGCCACCTTAGATGACATCACCTTACTACATCATTCTGACTTATAGCCTTCCAAGCCCTTCAATATCACGGTCAAGCCACATCCACGTAACCCCTAGATTGACAACCTCCATTACTTTGTAACTTTGACATCACATAGTTCATGATTTGACCTCCTCCTTTCTCCTAGAGTGGTCAACGTCGAGTTTTCCATGGTGTGAATCTAATGGTCAGTAAGATTCCACGTGGTCCCTGGATATACGACCTCCATTACTTAGGGGTTTCAACATTGGAGCTAAATATAATTTTAGGGAAGATCTAGAAGAATCCCCAAATCTACGGTTCATGTTAATTCGCTACTCTGGTCTTCGGGGGTTCGACCTTGTAGAATCCAGTTTTCTCCCAGAGTAGGTCAATGCTGAAATGACCACCATCCAGATCAAACGGTCACGAGTGGTCCTAAATTTCCTTCGGATTGACGAATCTCGTTAGTTAGTGACTCCAACATTCATAGATTACCAACTCCTTACCTTTTGAATTCCCCAAAGATCCAAGTATTTAGAATATCTAATATGCCACTAAGTGTCCTCATCCTACCAACGACTGAGATTCATTTGGTTGTTCGCAACTTCAGAGGTTTTCAAACTCTATATACTCTTGGCCAAGTTCCTCCAAAGTACTAAGTCTCCTTACTATAGGATCTCTTTCCACGTTCCCTCTCATCCAATGACTCTAGTTTGATGAACAAAATTTGGTAGGGGATAAGTATGGTCCATGTGTCACTCCACAACGCATTCCCGGTTGTTCTTAGATCAATGGTTGAGAGGGATCCTGAAGGATTCGAGCATCAACGGTCCACGTCACTTTGGAAGTTTGACATTCAGGAGTTCGGCGTTTATCCTTTGGCTTCTTGTCCAGGCCACTCTTGATCTATAGCCAGCTATACCTGGAATTCATGGCCAGGATTTACTCTAGCTTGCAGAGCTTCGAGGAGACTCGCGTGTTCCTATACCACTAAATACCCAACATTTTGGATATCAATTGATCTATGGACACATATCCCTCAATTTTCAATGGTCTCAACTTACTTCACAACTCTTGTATTCGGGATTTTTAACGTTAGACCAATCCTATTCTCTTAAAGTAGGAAACTTGTTACGTATTTAGGTGGTTTTTCGACAGATGGTTCTTGCCGATGGTTTTCTATTTCCAATTAAGGAATTAGGGTTTTGGACTAATCCAGGTCATCGAGTTAGGATTTTGGATGCCGCTAGCTCCTATATGTATATTGTATTGTAAACAATGTATCACAATGAATGAATATAGAATATGTTGGTTTTCCTGGTTTGGGTTTCCAGGGGAAAAATCTCTGTGTAAAGTTTGTATTTGCCATTGTATCTTTTCTGTTCTTTTATGAATATCTATTTGCAGTAGATA